>CM045456.1:2284120-2485611 GCA_024666655.1 Dascyllus trimaculatus
TTAACTACAAGAAAAAAAATGTACCTAATGTTTGAGTCAAAAATCTGCACTTTTAAAAATGCTCATTTAGGGGAACTCAAGATGGCGGCGTAGAGAGCGGTTGACTTTCTCTGAGCTCTGCACCACCGCATTGATATTTCATACAAAACTCCGCCCTGCTCAATATTTGCATTAACTTTCACGTCGTATACTTTAACATGAATATTGACGACTATTTTTTGAGATCCCGGGATAAGATACCATCAAAAGAGGATCGTAATCCGGTCAAGACGAGCGGGCCAGAAGCTTCTGCTAGCATGCCTCACTCTCCCCTAGAGGAAGAACAGCAACAGGTACAAGCTAACACCGAAGTTGTCCTTGACGCCTCTTTTCGTCAAACTATTCAAGAAATAACGGCAAACATAACTAAGGTGATTGATGAAAAGCTTGGGCCGTTATCTCAAACGATACTGGTGCACGCTGAGCAACTGAAAAAGATCGAGGAACGAACCACTGAGGCCGAGAACAGGATCGCTGCGGCTGAACACACCTGCGAGGATGTGGATACACGGGTTCATGAGCTTGAAAAGCGGATACAAAGCATGGCTGAGCATATCGACGACCTCGAGAATAGAGGTAGGAGGAAAAATGTCCGGATTATTGGTTTACCAGAAGACACGGAGGGGAGCAACTCAACAAAGTTTTTTGAGAGCTGGATACCCAACGTGCTCGGGATGGAGACGAAAGCAGGCCGCGTCAAAATTGAAAGAGCTCACCGTACCCTAGCGCCGAAGCCGGGACCGAACCAGCGACCACGACCCGTCTTGATCAGATTTCACAATTTCGCTGACAAACAGAGGGTGTTGGACGCCGCAAGACGCAGCGGGACCGTGAAATACCGGGAATTCCCCATCATGTTTTTCCAGGATCTGTCAGCCGCGGTGCTACGCAAACGAAAAGCTTTCGATGATGTGAAGAAACATCTGCGGGATATGGGTGTCAAGTACGTGATGCTCTACCCGGCTACACTGAAGATAATCCACGGTGGGGAGGCTAAAAGCTTCGACTCCCCCGCTAAAGCAGTGACTTTTGTGGACTCTCTCAAGTGAACTGCACGTGAGTCACCAACCGATCCGTTTATGTTTATGGGCAGGTTAACGATCTTAATAATGACAGTAAGTTGTTTTGCTCTGAATTTATTTGGGGGTAGTCTATACACTTACCTTATGTGATTAATGATGATGGCTCATAAAGTCAAAATTGAGCAATTTCAAGTGATATTCTTTGCCCTACCATCTTATGTTTATGGTAATCTTGGGTGACTGGTAATGTGAAGTGTAAACCAATATCTCAGAGAGTGTGCTATGCTAATTGGTTTATTTTTTTCTTTTCAAAGCAAGAGGGGAACTGCCCATTCTCATTTTTATCTGAGGGTGGATATTATCATTTAGGTGGTGTTATTTGAGTTTGGAGAAGTTAACCAAGTTAGAGTTGAGTATTGGAAGAGGAGAAGGTTAAGGTAATCCCCTGGTTATCATGTGGGGAAGGTTCCTCCCACAGTGCTGTTTGCACATCTGTTGTCTGTAATTTGTGTGTTTTGTTTTTTGTCTCTCAGCTGGGTTATAGTCGGGTGCAGGATCTACATGGAGAGTGCAGTGCATTTGGAAGCGTAAATATTTTCAGTAAAAAATGTCATGACCTGTAACACTTTGAGGCTGTGTACTTGGAATATTAAGGGAAGCCACTCCCCCATCAAAAGGAAAAAAATATTATTATCTTTAAAGAAAGAAAAGGTTGATATTGCTATGTTGCAAGAAACACACCTGAATAACGAGGAACATTTAAAGCTGCAACAGTGCGGTTTTGACCAAGTCTATTTTTCGTCATTCACCTCCAAAAGCAGAGGCGTGGCAATACTTATTAGGAAAAATTTACCAGTTAAGGTGTCAAAATGTATTAATGATAAATATGGACGGTTTGTACTGATTTCAGCCTCATTACATGGGGAGGAATTTGCTCTCTTAAACGTATATTGCCCACCAGGTCATCCACTTAACTTTTTGACGGAGGCTTTTGCTAAATTATCTGATTTTGCAGTGGAAAATACTATTGTAGGAGGCGATTTTAATTGCCTTCTGAATCCTTTGATGGACAGGTTTCCCCTAGGTGCTTTAGCTGTTTCTAAACAATCACAACAAATCGCTGGTCTTTGTGGGGATTTTGGCTATGTGGATGTTTATAGGACACTTCACCCTGCGGATAGGGAATTTACCTTTTTCTCAAACCCTCATAAGTGTTACACAAGAATAGATTATTTTTTTGCTCCAAAACAGCTTATAGAATCTATCGTCTCCTGTTCAACTGGTAACATCATAATATCAGATCATGCTGCAGTGTATATGAATGTTACATTTAAAAAACTTTCCAAGAAGCCTATGGGTTGGAGAATGGATACATCAATCTTAAAAGATCACAAATTCGTATCATACTTCTCTACAGAATTCAGGCAATTTCTTGCCATCAACGCTCCCTCTGTTGCCGATTCATCACTGCTCTGGGAGACCTCCAAGGCTTATGCCAGGGGGTTGATTATATCCTATACTGCTACTAAAAGGCGTAAAATTTTGGAGCAACAAGTTTTATTGGAAAAAAGGTTAAATATATCGGAGAAGGAATATATAAAGAGACCTACAGCAGCTAAACTGAAGGAAGTTACCGCAATTCGCTCCACATTAGACTCCTTACTAACAAAAAAGGCAGGGGAGAAATTAGGATATGCAAAACAAAAGCTATTTGAACACGGGGACAAATCAGGAAGATATCTAGCCAGTTTAGCAAAAAAGCGTAGGGCCTCTCAGATTATTGAGTCAATTCTAGATGAGTCAGGGACTTGCTCCTCTGATTCTAAAATAATCAACGACACTTTTAGAAATTTCTATTCTAAATTATATCAGTCAGAACAAGCTAACAATGTTAGGACTCTAATGGAAACTTTCTTCTCTGAACTTGATCTCCCAATTATATCAGAAGATCAGAAATCCAAATTAAATGCCCCAATCTCAGCGTCTGAACTGCGTGAGGCCATTCAAACCCTTCACTCAGGCAAGGCACCAGGCAGTGACGGTCTCGGCAGCGAGTTCTATAAAGAATTTCAAAATATTTTATTAGAACCTATGATGAATATGTTTAATCATTCTTTTGAATGTGGCACTCTCCCACCATCACTAAGAGAAGCCAGTATTTCACTGATTCTTAAAAAAGGGAAATGTCCTGAGAATTGTGCCTCATATAGGCCAATCTCACTGCTGAATGTGGACTTAAAGATCCTGTCTAAAGTCTTGGCAAGACGCTTGGAGGGCCTTTTACCAGTCATAGTGAAGGAGGATCAAACTGGCTTTATTAAGGGCCGTAATTCTTACAATAACGTTAGAAGATTGCTAAATATTATTCAGTTATCTGAACAACAAGAAATAAACGGTCTTGTGATTTCCCTAGATGCAGAAAAGGCCTTCGACCGTGTCGAATGGTCTTATTTATTTTTTACACTTGATCGGTTTGGCTTGGGTGATGACTTTGTCAGATGGGTGAAGGTCCTATATATGGAGCCAATGGCTGCAGTTCTAACCAATGGACTTAGGTCCACAAATTTTGCAATCCAGAGAGGCAGCAGACAGGGCTGTCCTCTGTCGCCACTTTTATTTGCAATGGCTATTGAGCCTTTAGCGGAAGCTATCAGACGAGACCCTTTAATAACTGGACTGAATGTGGGAGAAAAAGCTCATAAAATCTCACTATATGCAGATGATGTGCTGTTATTTATGCTAAACCCTTCCGTATCAGTCCCTCGTCTTATCCAGGTTGTTGATCAGTATGCTGCCTTTTCTGGATATAGAGTTAATTTTTCCAAATCAGAGGCAATGCCTCTAGGTAATTTAAAACATCCGCCAGTTATTCAGAACTCTCTTCCATTCAAATGGTCCCCCTCTGGGTTTATATACTTAGGTATATATATTACACCTAAATTTAATCAGTTGTTTCAAGCCAACTTTATCCCTCTATTTAATAAGATAAAACAAGATTTGGAGAGATGGAATGATCTTCCCATTTCATGGCTGGGACGAACCTCGCTTCTGAAAATGAATGTTCTCCCGCGCCTGCTCTATCCAATACAAATGATTCCCATTTTATTTAATCATAAGATAGTGAAAAGACTCAATGGTTGGTTTAGCTCATTTATTTGGGGTAAACGAAGACCACGGATTAGAATATCAGTGTTACAGTCATCCAGTGCTAGGGGCGGGCTGGACCTCCCAGACATCAAGAGATATCAACTGAGTGCCCACTTAAGATATATAGCTGATTGGGTCAAAGATGACGCCTCCTCAACCTGGCTTGATATCGAGAAGTCCTTATCCAACTGCCCTTTAAAGAATCTACTCTTTATTGATAAATTGAAATGTATTAAAAAACTTTGCAGCAACCCAGTTACAATTAATACTGTTAGAGCATGGAGGATCACACAGCATATGGAAGGCAGATCAAGGCTTACATCAGTCTTCACCCCGATCACTGATAATCCTGATTTTCTCCCTGGGACCTTAGATGGTGCATTCAAGCACTGGACTGCTAAGGGAATTGTTTCCCTGGGTGATCTCTTTGTCGGCCCTACCCTCATGACTTTCAGTCAGGTTATGGAAAAATACGACATATCAAGAAATGATCTCTTTCGTTACTTTCAGGTCAGAGATTTTATTATTAAAGGTACATCTTTGCCTGCTGATATGAATGTCACACAAATAGAGAAACAAGTACTTCTCTCGCAGGGAAAGGCTGCCATTAGAACCTTCTATGCCTGTCTGGGAGATTGCTCAGGTTTAGGCGATCGGTCGTTGAGGGAGGCCTGGGAGAGGGAGCTGGGTGTTGTGATAACAGAGGAAATGTGGGACGACATTTGGGATAACTCAAAGAAAATAACTGTCTGTAACCGGACAAGAGCGATGCAATTAAAGATTCTGCATAGAGCACATGTTGCCCCCAATCGTCTCTCTAAATATAGGAAGGATATCTCTCCTGTTTGTCTTAAATGTAAGACAGAAATTGGTGATCTCACTCACTGCTATTGGTCCTGTGTTAAAATACAGAAATATTGGAATGATATCTTGTCTGAAATACAGAAGATTTTGAAAAAGCAGTTTGACTTCAACCCGGTTTCCCTCCTCCTGGGTCTTTCACATGATCGTGTTAATGACAAATATCAGAAAAGACTGTATAATGTCCTGACTTTTTGTGCCCGGAAAAACATTCTAATGCACTGGATCATAGATAAGACCCCCTCACTGTCGGGATGGCACAGGACAATAATGGAATACATACCTCTGGACTTTCTAACTTGTCTTTTGCACTCCAAAACTGATGTTTTCGAACAAACATGGAAACCATTTCTTGACTACATTAATGAAAATGTTTCTGCTATTCTGACGAGGGCGTTTGTATAAATAGCAGCATTCATTACTTTCTCCTTGTGTAGTTTTCACTGTATTGCACTCTATTTTGCATGATGTACCTGTCACATTCACCCGGAACTGATTTGTATTGATTTTTGCGTCACTATTCCCAGCTTGTTGTTGTTGTTGTTTTTGTTGTTGTATGGTATTGTTGCTTTGCTTTGTTTTGTTTTTCTTTGTCTGGTCCTGTCTTTTGTATGTTTGTATATGAAGAAAATTAATAAAAAAAATATTGAAAAAAAAAAAAAAAAAATGCTCATTTATTCTTTATGATGTATGACATGAAAAAAAATCTATATTTTTACAAAAAGTGTTTTTATTATATTATTATAGTTTTGTTATATTATAATTTTTAATTTCTTAAATGTAATGTATTACATGAAAAATCTATTTTTATAATTAGTAATTTTTATTATATTATATTTTTGCTGTATTATTATAATTTATATATCTTTTAAAATTTCTTTTTTTTAGATTTTACTGTTATTTTTCAGATTTTCCCAGTTTTGTTAAATTACAAATAACAACAAATAAAATAACTGAAAAAAAAAAAATTATTTAAAAAACTACAAAAAATGTAAATAATGTTTACATCAAAAATTTGTACTTTTGTAAATGCTAAATTGTTCTTTTATAATGCATGACATTTATTATTTTTTACAAATACTAATTTTATATTATAATTTTCTCATATTAATATTTTTAATGTAATTTTTTTAACAACTGTTTTTTTTAGACATTTTCTCTGTTTTGTTGAATTACATAGAACTACTAAATTCACATAAAATTATTTAATTGTTGACTGTAAAAAAAAACCTACAAAATAGAGACAAAACTTATTTTTCACATGAAAAAAAATCTGTATGACACAAATGAAAGGAACGTTTTTGACTGTAATTGTTTGGACTATTTTTTTTTAATTTTTTCACACTTATTTTCTGTTTTAATGAATCACAGATAATATCTAATAAAATCACAGAATTAATTTACATGTTCGAAAAAACCAAACAAATAAAATGAGGTAATTGTTATCCACATAAAAATCTCTCTTTTTAAATAAATGGTAATGAGTTCTTTTACAATGTGTGACCAAAAAGATTTAATTTAGCTAAAAATATAATAAAAAATTAAATATATTTTACAGAATATTTGCAATAAGTCACTGTTCCAACCTTTTTTTTAACGTATTTTTTCTGCCAGGTTTAACAGGATTTTTTTTACAGTGTAATCTGAAGACGATTCCTCTGTAATTCTGAACAAACCCAGACGACACGTGTTCTTAGGCCTTTACAGAAACCACACACACACACACACACACTTTGCCAACCAGTCCGTCGTCCTCTGAGATACAGGAAGACGTTTTTAAATCGAGGTGCAGAGGTCGGACTGGACCGGTCCATCTGGCCTCTGAGTCTCGGTGCTGGATCGGTATCTGGTGCTGGACCTTCGAGTGTTTTCAGGAACGCCTCCAGAGTGTGTGTCGTGAGTTAGTCGGCGGGAAGACGGAGTTTAATGGAGGCTGATGGAGGTCGAGCTGCGGTGGGCAACATGGAGGACTGGGTTTAGACCAGAGGAAAGGTGGTTGGACTGAATCCTGAACCCAGAACAGAAGCTAAAGGATGCTAAACCCAGACCCTGTTAGCAGCAGCATTCAACTCAGCTAAAGGAGACGTTGAAGTCCAGAGTTAGACCTGAACCTGGACAAATCCAGAAGGGAGCCTTACTGACTCCAGTACTGTGACGTGAAGGTTTAGAGCACATCTGACCCAACGTGACAGAGACGAAACATCTGGCTGATGATTTCTATCAGTTCAACAGATGTTTTTAGTCAGACAGTGAAATGTTTAGTGTTTTTAGAGACTTATTTTTGGATTGGACAGTGGACCGAGTGGGGAAGGACACCCGAGGTTGGAATCGAACCCGGGACAGCCGCTACCCCTCTGCACTTGGGTCACATAACCACTGGGCTATCAGGGCGGCCATCTTTAGTGTTTTTAAAGTGTGTAATTCATCTCTTATGCTTATTAAACTACAGGAGGTCCTCGGTTTACGATGGTCTCGTGTTACGTTTTGTGGTTATGAATGACTCCCATGAATTACTTTAAAAGCCTCGTCTGGACATCAGCGGTTTGGTTTGTAAATAATACGATGCTAGAACTAGTTGCTGGTGAACACAGTCACGGGATAAACACTGAGTCACCAACGAAGAAGAACCCGCTCTTAGGTTTTGCTGTTTTGTGTATTTTTTGCCCTTTATTTTGGCTCCCAGGCGTAAGGCAGACTCTTCTGATGGCAGCGCTTGGACAGAAAGGAAAGCCGTCAATATGGAAGTGAAATTAGACGCCTCTGAGAAGGAAGGAACGCTGACAAACATTGGTCACGTGTTCGTCTGAAGTCCTTTCACATGCTCAAGGATGAGATTTAGGTATAGTTTAGGTATAAAATCCGTAAGCGAAGGACCGCCTGTATATGAGCCAACAGCAGAACTTGTTGGCATAATGTTGTTTTGATGCACAGTAAAACTGAGTTCACAATATAAACAGTGCACAATATGAATGTGGCTAAACTAGCTTAGCCTTAGCTAACTCAAAAATCAAAACATTCCAATTTAACATGCAGAAACATGTCGGACTCAAGACAGCATGACGTCTGTATGTTGTTTTAAGACTCTAACAGCTTCTTTTAGATCAACTTTAGCACAAACACTATTACAGAGTGCATGTTTTGTTGTCGTAATGAACCTTTATCTTGTCTGCTTTTTGAAATGACTTCTAATCAAATAAACAACCGACAGAACTTTTGCTTTTTGCTGGCGTTGGTTTGTTTCTTTGTTTGTTTGTGTTCAAAATAACTGGAAAACTCATGGATGGATTTGGATGAAATTTTCAGGAAATGTGTGAAATGGGACAAGGAACAAATGATGACATTCTGGGACTGATCCGGATCACTGTCTGGATCCAGGATGTTTTTTTAATACAAGTGTAACCGGGTGGACAATTAATATCCACCAGAGGGCACTCTTGTTTTTGGGGTAACCCCCTCTGACCACATGACATTTTGGGTCTCCACGCGACAGACAGCGACAGTGACGGAGTTCTCTTTCCTTCCTGAGCGACATACGCACGGTTGGGCCGGCATTCTTATCTCCGGTTGTCTAAGAAGCTGGGAGGCTGTTAGGAGCTGCCGCGCTAGAGGCCGCGCCTGTTCATTAGGTCGGATGGGCTGAAGGCCGCATTGTTGGTAGGACATTTGAACTGTCTGTAATTACATTTGTATCTGTAACGTTCCATACAAAATATGTGAATTTGGGGGATTGTGTTGGGGGGGGACTGAAGCTCCTTGGTGGAGGTATGAGCTCTCTGAGGGCTTTTCTAGTTTCCAGTTTGGTCTCGAGGCAGCGTACTTCAGAGCTGAAGCTGGTTCTGACTGCATCACCCTGCTACGGTTCGTCCTCGTCTCTCGGCTCTGTAGTTCCCACAGTTCATCTCTTGTCCTTTCAGTTTGCTCTCCATCAGCCTTGACCTTTTACTCCACGCATACAAACACATGTCCCCTCCGGCGACAACCAAAATGGGTTAATCTCTCATCACTCAGACTGCGGACTGCGCCAACTTCATTCAGAGACGGGGGGGGAGGCCGCTGGCTCAGGTGTCGCCGTCCCTTTTTCTCCTCACAAAGGAAACCCGAGCCGGCGGTTCAGACGCTCATGGACGGACACCGGCTGCAGGCTTTAAGGACTTTTTTACACTTGCCTCCCCGTTTGCCTTCAGTTTTTCCATCTGTGAAAACATTTGATCGCTGTGCAGCCGGCGTTTAACCCTCAGAGGTACCTCCAGCGCCGAGGGCCTTCAGGATACTGTTCCCACGTCTGCATTAGGAGGCTCGGCGTGGAGGTTTTCGTGCAGCCAGCTGGGTCTACGTCAGGTTTTAGTCCTCCAAGAAGCAGAGAAAGCAGCATCTGTGGTGTCGACAGCTGTTTGCACATCTAACATCAGCAGTGTAACGATGAACTCACATGACCAGAAAAACCATGTTAGGAGTTTAAATAAAGGTGGAGGCTGTCATGTGTCAGGATCAGATTTGGTTCTGAATGGCTCCGATTTGGCCTTTTAGGTTAAATGTGTTTAACGCCTGAGTAAATGAACAATTGAGGCGATTGTCCTTTGCTGCTAGCTAAAAAGATGCCCTCTATGCAGTAAAAACCCTGCAGAGATTACAGATTATTATGATTTTTAACCTTGAATTTGCCAGATTTATAGTTAGATATTGTTTTTATATGTATATAGAGTTAATTAATGGTGTAATAACTGCTTTAAAACTGCTTTTTAAATTGTTTTTGGATTCATTTTTCAAAATAAGAGCGCCTGAACCCTTTTTATTAACCTTCTTTTTGGATGTAACTTATTTAGATGAAAACATTCTACCTCAGTCGTTCATATTGTTCACAGTCTCACATTAATTACACATGCATGAGGTTAAATTGGCCTTTTACAAGCGTTTGCTCACATTTATTGTGAAAGTCTGCAACAGTTCTGTACAACGCCTGAGTAAATGAACCTCAGATTAACATAACAGGTGACTGTCGTTTGCTGCTGGCTAAAAAACATCCTCTATGCAGTAAAAACCCTGTACAGATTGCAGATTATTATAATTTTTTACTTTAAATTGACCAGATCTGCAGCTGGAGATTGTTTTCAGTCTGTATTTAGAGTCAATTAAAGGGGTTTTATCAGCCTGGTTTAACGTGCAGGATGTTGTTTTACCGTCGCAGAGGAAAGACGTCCACGATGAGCTCTAGAAACCCTCCGTACATGGCGTCTAAACCCTCGGGAGAAGCTGTCAGGTCGGAGCTTTAACAGCAGTTTGTAGCTGGTTTGTTTCCTGTCTTTAAGAGGCGAGGCGCTAACGCTAGTCTGCATGTAATCCTAGACTTCTGGTCTCTCTATATACTTAAGGTGGTATTTTTAGGGGTGGTATTGTGTTGGCTGGTCAGAAATACCTGAATTAAGTAATGTATAGACTAAAACCACAACGTGCACGTAGCGTATCTCATTTAGGACCTTCTTTATGTTGCTTTTTTTATTTTTTCTGTTAATTTTTCAAAATAAGAGCGCCTGAACCCTTTGTATTGACTTTGTTTTTGGATGTAACTTATTTAGACAAACACTTCTACCTCAGCTGTTCATATTATACATGTGAATGAGGGTAAACTGGCCTTTTACACGCGTTTGCTTACTTTTATTGTGAAATTCTACAACAACAACAACAAAAACATGGCTAGCTGTGGTCGTGCGTGTTAAAGCTGCAGACTAGTTGCACGTTTATTATAGTTTACACACCAGTTCAGGCTCTTCCTGCCATCTGAATTTGGAGAAGCGGTTTGGATTTTGGACGTTCACTTGCTGCCTGATTGAAGAGCGTTGGGTTTTAACTTCCTTTTACTTGCGCACGAGGAGAGAACGGACACTACAGCTCTGCAGTTTGCATCGCTACATCATTCCAGCTCTCTGCTAGTCCTTCTGTCCTCGGCTCTTTTTATTTGGTAAACAATCATGTAACACAGGGCGTCCAACACGTCAAGAGTCAGCATATGTGTCACTTACACAATCTTAATGGGTCAGTTCTCTGTGTTCTTTACTGTGAGTACATACAGCTTGGAATGTTTTATGGTGATTCATGGTTGCTGACATGTAGACTTTAAAGTCCTGACAGTCACTCAATGATTACCTAATAAGAATAATTCTTAACATAAGCACAATTCTTCTAACAGGAATGCTGAGGTGTGATTGGATGCGATTTGAAACTCCGATCATCCACCTGCACGTCGTTGTCGTGATCGTTCTCCTAACTCGTCTCTTCTTTTTCCTCCTCAGGGTCGACATGTCAAGACGGGTCAGCTGGCGGCCATCAAGGTCATGGACGTCACCGAGGTCAGTAGAACCAGATCGGCCTTCACTTTTAATCTTTACATCCGAATCAAGTGCTAAATTGTAGAAAATCCTCCAAAGAAAATACTAGTTAATGTCCGTTATATAATGTCGGCCCACTTTTCTCCCCTTAACACACCTGAGACACATTTTCCAATCAACTCTCTGCCGTTTTTAAAACCCCAAAACTGGCCACGACGTCTCAGAGGCATCGCCCAGAACGACGAAATCCCCAAACTGTTTGGAACTCGGCCGAAATGACTCGACACATGTCCAAAATGAAAAAAAAAACACCTTTAAAATCACTCAGCATTTTCCCAGGATGACAACATTTCTGCAAAGTTACTCAAAAATTTGCGAGAAAACAAACTTTTGTCCAAAATTATTAAAAAAAAAAACAGAAGAATTTCGCCCCAAACTATTCAGAACCTGCCCAATGTCAAATAAAACGTCTCCAAAATGACCCACAATGACGAAAATTGCCCAAAAAAACAAAACTCTGATTAAAACCGCTCAGAAGTTTTGCAAAAATTGTTAAAATTAGGTCTAAAGTGAACAAAAATGTCCAAAAATATTCAATTTTTAAACTTCTACAGCATCTTCAGCTCGACCAGCTCAGATTTAACACAAAATCTGAATATTTATAATGATATTTCTGATTTTTCAGACGGACTTATGAAGTATTCTCCAAGAAGAATCTGTTAAAATTCACTCGTCGAGGTTTTTTTCTCACGTTGAAATTTCAGGCTGTTTGAACGACAACATCTCAGGAACTGTTGAAATTAAAAGCCTTAAATGTTCGCTGTTGTTTCTCCTCATGACACTGATTTAAACTCTAAAATGTTGCATAGATGAATCAAATAATGACTGATTATGGGTTGAAACGTAAAAAAGAAACGTCACATGAAAACGTTCATCCTCCAGCTTAAATTAACAAGAACACTGATAAAGCCGAAGTCAACCAGTGATGTTTACTGAACCAGACGTAGCTGCAGGTCACAATAATACAAAATTAAACATAGGGAATAATTTTTATTGTTAGAAAACATTTCAAACTGCAGAACCAATACTTTTATTTTTGTGGTGTAACTTGTCAAACCTGCTCAATCTGTTGTCAGAGTCCATTGAAAATAACTTTTGTTTCATTTCTGTGACCAGGAATTTAATATTTAATTTTATATTTAATTTAATTTCATATTTTGCTGCTTTAAATTCAGTAAAAAGACTTGACTTATCATTTCTAATAATTCAGGTTTTCATTTACATAATTTATAGTTTTGGCTATTTTTTTAAACATGTAGATGAATATTTTGTTCTGTGATTTAATAACAAAGAAAATCTCTAAAACAACAGTTAAAAAATGTTTATATATTTTTAAATTCTAATATAACTGTCTGTGAGATAAGTATATTTTTGCAGATTTACATACAGAAAAATGAGGATTAATACAGTTTTTTTGTTGTGGACATTATTTACAGTTTTTGTTTATTTAATAAGTAAATTAATTCTCTTTTTCTGTGTTTTTACTGGTTATTATCTGGAATTTAACTGTAAAATAACAGCAAATGACCATTAAAATCAGAGTCTTTCCACAGTTTAAGGTTTAAGTTCTGTTGAAGATCCAGTTCGTGGTAAAATACTTTTAAAAAAGGCCGATAAGAAGCGTCGGGTTTGGATCGTAGCTCTGACTGAGGCCTGCAGGATCTGATCTCCACGTCCAGCTGTGGAGATCAGGGAGGATCAGCGGCGTGTTCGTGTGTTCATGTGAGCTGAACCGCTGAGGAGGAACACGCGTGTTGGGAAGTCGAGCCTCTTCTGGTTCCACCAGAACGTTTGGACTCGTCCGTTTTCTCTCTAAAATAAACAGTTTGTCTGGACGCCGGCCGAGAGGAAGCTGTTTGCACTGGAGGAGGTTGGGAGTGTGTGTGTGTGTGTGTGTGTGTGTGTGTGTGTGTGTGTGCGTCCACTCTCAGCATATGTGCTCTGACCCACATACCACTTCCTGTTCCACATACAGAGAGGGAGGGGGACACTTAGCAGGAGAGAGGAGATAAAACACAGAGCAGGACTTTAGAGGAACCTTCCTTCACATCACTGGGCTCTAACAGCAGCACGTCAGGATGGAAACACACGGAGAATTCATCCTGAGATGAAGTCGTCTGCTTACAAACACAAAAACTGTGCTAAAGACAAACGACCAAATCCTCACAAAGGGAGCAAAGGAGCCGAGTTTCCTTCATCACTCGTTCATCAGCTCCATGTTTGGTGCAACAGATAAGCAGCAGTGTGAAGGATTTAGGAGGCCTATCAGCAGACATAATATTCAGAATGAGGTTTTTATTACTGCAGTAGTTAGAAAATAAACATTGTTCTGGCTTTATATCGACAGAGGGGGTCCGTGTACGTCGTGACCATTTGTTTTCTTACTTTCAGATTTCAAAATAAAAACGAAAAATAAACCGTTTCCCGTTTTTTCCAGTGATAATACAAAATGTAAAACGGGCCCTAATTCATTATCCATTAACCCTTATCCGATTTAATTAGATGTGTTTGTAAATGAAAATTAAAATACACCCGTGGAAAACTTATTTCTCTATTTCCTGTTTGTTTTGGACCCAGTCTATGTTAACTAAATGATTTTTAACCCTGGTAATGAAATAAAAATCCCTTTGAATGTTCCGCTACGCTAATGTACGGCAGAAAACACAAAGAAAAACCCAAAAAACACCCCACAAATGAAATGAAAGCTCAAGGCAGAAGCCCCCACCCTAAGGAAACATAAGGAAACCAAAAAGCAAAGCTAAAGTAACAGAAAACCTCCAAACCTCCCCAAAAGCGTCCCAAAAAGCAGCCAAACGCTAGCGATTTAGCACTAGCTCCGCCACTAGCGCTAAATCGCTACTTTGCTTTCTGGCAAAGCTAAAGTAACAGAAAACCTCCAAACCTCCCCAAAAACGTCCTGAAAAGCAGCCGAACGCTAGCGATTTAGCGCTAGCGGCGGAGCTAGCGGCACCACAAGGTCCCTCCAAAGGGACAAATAAACCCCACGCTGGTGAAAAGTCCACTGTGAAATAGTGAACAATGTGAGCCAAGCAACGTTTGGACCCCACAGTGGGTCTTCATCAGGCCACGGCACACAGCAAGGTCTGCTAACAGTGAGCTAACACCGGAGCTTTGGCTCCAGCTTTGGGGGGGTTTAGCAAGCAAAAGGGGCACCATGACAGAGTCTTCTGTTATGCTTAATGTCCTCCGATTGGTAAAATATGCTAATTTAAGCTGGGATCTACCAGGATAAAAGCCCACAGTGTTCAAATTTGCTCTATATATCAGTTAATTATTAATTAGTGTTGCTGCTTTTACTGAAAACATCATTAAAATAAATGTCAGCTGTGTGACGGAAAACGTAAACAAAAGAATCAGACTTAAATTTATGTCGATCATTTAAAATGAATGAACTTGGACTTGGATCACAAAGCCAGTGCTAGATGTCTGCCACAGATAACAGACTTCTGCTTGATTTATTGATTGCTGTCAGGTTTTAAAGAGACTCTCATCAAACATAACACGAAATGCTTCAGGAGAACATCAGATGCTGTCGTTTTAAGGCTCAAACGTGTCTGTTCAGGCCGTGCATAGCTGGATGAACAGCGGCGAAACAGATGTTAAAGAAGATTTAGTCTTTATGTATGTAGACAGATGCGACACCTTTGTTTGATTAACTTGACAGGAAAGTATTAAGCAGCTATTTTGATCATTATTTTATCATTTTCCAATTTAACGTGTTGCAGCCTCTCAGATTTGACTCGTTTTTTAGGTTGGCTAAACTCAAAGGGCAAATTGCAGATATTAACTTGAGCTTTCAGTGAGTGTGATGGATGCTTCCTGTTGTTTAAATACGACTTACTGTTATTATTCAGCTAATTAAAGCCACCTTTAGCTGCAGCCCTACATGTGTTGACGTGGATACGCCTTTGTTTATTCTCCTCTGCAGCATACAGTCGCCTTTAACACCCCTTAAACCTCAGTTACATGCATCTTTGCAAAGACTTTATCCCATCTTTGTTTAAATGAAGCTGATAAGAGAACAGCGGATTAGCGGACTTCCCAGAAATTCAAATAATGTCGTGATAGAAACTGGGTACTTGGCCAACAGGAAATAAAAAGTCAACAGTCAATACAGACTGGGGAAGAAATAAATGATAAAGGAGGAGGACAAAACTGAAGCAAACCACAGCAGCTCATAATGGTGTTTTTACTTCAGGGAAGGATCTAAATACTTTCTCCATCCGTGGTCTTTACAACATATCTCAGATGTTGGCTTAATATTTAATTCTACAACATGGTTACTGGATGTCGAGGAGATCAAGGGTTTGAATCCCGGTTAGGGACGACGCCAAGTCCAGTGTGGGCCCTTAGGGAAGGTCCTTATTGCCGTCTCAGATTTGAGGGAAACGATAAAGCCATACTGGGTTAACGAGGTCTGCATCAGGTGTTGGAGAACCAGGGCAGCCTGGTGGGAAGTGGCCATGTGGATCAAGACTTTCATGGACTAGATGAGATGATTCTACACAAGCAGTCTCAGTGACGGGGGATATATGGGAGGATGTGAAACCCAACACAGAAACAACTTCTGGCTCAGTGTTTCAACGTCTGTAAACACAAACTAAATAGAGTCCAACAGGAAAATGGAACTCATGAGGCAACCGCAAGAATGGGTGGTCATCTATCCATCCACTATCTATACACTGTTTCATTGTCCGTAGGGTTGTTTCTATCAGAAGGCCACATAGAGAGACAAACAATTTAGAATCAACAGTTAAGTTTGAGCGACTGGAACGAAGAGACGCCGACGTTTGGCTTGTAGATTCTCCGGGATGAGTCTAATTGCTGGTGTTTGAGTGCTACATGTGATAACGTCGGTGTTTGCTGGTTTACGTCTTCTGAAACCAAACCAGCTCCGTTGCGTCGTCTCCACCGACGCTGCTGAGATTTAGGAAGCCCGTCCCCGTCTGTGACTGATTACATTCTTCCTGTAGCGTGAACCGGCTGCTGCACTGTCAAGCAGAGCAGTTTATCAAAGCGTTCCTGAAGGGGACGTCTTTTAATTCCCTCCATGAGCATCAGCCGGCTCTAATGTAAGAGGAGAAGGAGGACAGGAAGTGGAACCTCTCAGATAAGGGGGGAGAAATCGGCGACGGAGGGTTTGTTTTCCTCAGCGAAGGTTCAGCTGGAGTGCAGTAGGATTATAGGAGGAGCTACCGCTGCTTCTCTCTTCACCTCCCGTGCTTTTTCCCAGCCTCCTTCTATTCTCTGGTGCATCGATCCCTTTCCGTCGCCGATATGCGCTCCAAACCCTGCCCGTGTTCTTCCCGTTTCCATCCGTCGCCATCTTTTTTTTTTCCTTTCTGTTTTCTCTGCAAAACGAGAGACGAGGGAGAAGACGGAGCGAGTGGAGTCGTCTTCAGCCCTGACAGGAAGCAGAAACGATGTGTGGAGAGAGAATCGTAGCTGCAGCAGTTCAGCGTCTGGAGTTGATGAAATGCAGCAAGATTCAGGATTCAATGGGGGAAAAATCCATCGTGATTAGTGGGAAAACTCCACTCCCCTGTGAATTAGTTGCTTCCTCCCTCTTGGTTTTTCTTCTGCACATGAACAGAAATAGGAACTCTGAAATCACCTCCCACTGATCCCAGTCCGTCCGCTCAGAAGTGTGAATGAAAAGTGGGAAGGTGTTGAAGGCTCGGGTTTGTCTCGAGGAATGAAATAAAAAACAGTTTTTTAAAGCGTCCAGCCGAGTTGAACTGAATTACCCTGCATGTTCTCCACCTGAACACTGGCTGTAGCTGTGTTTTAAGCCTCCGTCGTCAAAAAGTTGTAGTTTTTCAACAGAAAATCAGCCGCTGAGTGTTTTTCTGTTGGTTTGCCGGTGAAACGGCTTCACTAGATGGATGATTCCAGATAATCTCTGTCCAAGCAACTAGATTTTAACTTTTCAGGACACTTCAGGTGCAACCAGTTGGTCAGAATGTCCACATACGTACTAAACAACATCTAGAGTATCTATACATACACTGAACAACCATAACTTCAAAGCCACCTCCCTGTTATTGATTGGGACCTCCACTGATTGGGTTTTCTTTGAACGGTTAAAACGTGGAGAGTTTGGTGACAAGATCAAAACGAAAAGCTGCTAAACTGTCTGTCATTGTTTAACGACAATACAGATCTATCCATCCAACCAACCAACCAACCCATCCATCCATCCATTCAACCATCCATCCAACCAACCAACCAACCCATCCATTCATCTAACTATCCATCCATCCATTCAACCATCCATCCAACCAACCAACCAACCAACCCATCCATCCATCCAACCAACCAACCAACCAACCCATCCATCCATCCATTCAACCATCCATCCAACCAACCAACCCACCCATCCATCCATCCATTCATCCATCCATCCAACCAACCATCCACCATCCATCCATCGTTCATCCATCCATCGTTCATCCATCCAACCATCCACCATCCATCCATCCATCCATCCATCCATCCATCCATCCATCCATCCATCCATCCATCCATCCATCCATCCATCCATCCATCCATCCATCCATCCATCCATCCATCCATCCATCCATCCACCCACCTACTAGTTCCTCAACTTGTTTCTGAGCAGTTTGTTTGTGGTTTGGCAGCCATTGGAGGGTTTTGTTGGGATGTTTAGGTGGAATGCACATGTCGAAGCAACACCTATAAGTCTCCAATTCACAATAATGAGAGACGATCAGTGTTATTGACTTCCTGTTGCTTTGGTGTTGATATGAATCTGATCATAATGCCCCACCCAGGATTCCTTTTAATAACTTTATCTATAGTATGTTTTTAGTGGGGCGGGAACGTTTGATTAATTAATTACAGAAAGAACAACGGATTTAATCGCACCTTTCTCAATTTTCTACCGGTAACACTGTTGCACACACTCCAGCCCAGTAGGTGGCGGTAACACGCCTAAAGTTCGTTTGCCAGTCACGAAACTAGCAAAAGGGCACCATGATAAAGTCTTCTGTTATGCTTAATGTCCTCCAACCAGTGCTAATTTAGGCTGGGATCTATCAGGATAACAACCTACAGTGTGCAAACTTGTACAATGTGTTAATTAAGTATGAAGCCCTAGTTTTTAGGGCGTATTACTAAGTTAGCTTACAACAAAAAAGACAGTTTATCTAAGTAACGAGGATCAAATGAACATCTTCTAAATTCCTGAAAAACTAATCAGGTTTCATCAGCAGAAGGAAGGTTGGGCCCCACACCACAGGAGTTTTAAAAAGCAGATTTTGAAGTTGATCAACAAGGAGAAACTTCAAATATTCTCTAATCGCAGAGAAGCGACTGGGGAAGCAGATGGAAACAACATGGAGGCTGTGGTGGTGCAACAACTGGCTGTAATGTTAAGAATGCTGAAAACTAAGACAGGAGGCTAAATGAGGCTGGATGCTTGGGTTTTCTAGTCAGTTTTAATATTAGCAGCTAATATTAGCCTCTGTAGACGAGACTTTTCGCTGCTTCAGGCGTGATTATTGTAACCGTCTCAATTTTAACCCATGAAAATCAAACACTTTTTATATTAAATTTAGATTTAATGAGTCTGCGAGATGTTCAGGAGGTTTAAAACTGAATCTGTGAGCCGCTAACGCTACCAAATAATCTGGACCAAACACTGGTTTAAGACTAATTGAGTGGGGATCTTCCAAAGTTAGTGCAAAATTCCCTCTTAGTGTTTCCTTGCTAAGCCACAGTGAAGGATGAGGAACCAAACAGGCGCTACAAGCTTGGACTTCGCTGCTCTTTTTATCTGAAGAAACCACATGAGGCTTCTTCGTGTCTACAGTAGCGGCTGAGACGAGTCCCTCCTGGCCTCCAGTCGCCTGTCAGAGACATGTCAACCTCTGCTGGCCTCTCTGGAAGCCAAAGCCTCCTACTCGGCTTCCATTTTCCATTATGCTCCCATCTTGCGGCCGTCCTCTCCCCTGGGATCGCGGTTCTGTTCGCTCCGCTCACATTGTGCGCTGTAATACTTTACCAGCAACATGGCCGCCACCGAGTCTCCCCACCGCTTCATGCCCAGGAATGATAATGAGTAGCTTCAGGACGCCTTGTTTTGAAGGGCTGGGAGGGAGGACGAGGTGTAATGATGGGATACGCGAGCACGGGCCTGAAGTCATTACGGGAGACAATAATGGAAAGTGATGCCGCGGCGACGGGGGCGTCCGAAATAAACGCGCAAACAAGATGGAGACGGGGAGGCGCAGCGAGGGAGGAGAGGGTGATGTCATGTCGTCGTTGAAGCAGCTGTATCCTGACATCCAGGTCACCTTCTGCTGCCTCCTCCATCATCCCCGTCTGCTGTGTGCTTTCTGTTGAATCCAAACTACAAGCTCCGTGTAGAAACAACCTCAGGACCACGCTTCACTTTGAGATTCCCTCATTTAAGTCATAGTTGGTGATGATTAACCGATAAACACGGGGCAGAAAACTCAGATGGCCGTTTGTGTTTGGACGTTCCTCGGCAGTGATGCATTTCAGAGGTCGGACTTGTTTTGTTAAACCCTGCAACCCGAAGCAATTTCTGCTCCCGTCGTATTTCAACTCGCTGTGGACTCGTTTTTCAAAGTCCTGCACCTCTGTGGAAACAAAGCACCCATGACTGGAACTCAGAAATGTAGTTTGTGCAGCGTGACCAAGTTAGAAAGCCATAAATCATAAAAGACAAAAAACAAAACTCTGAATATTTATCTTACAAAAATTGAAAACACATGTACAACGTTTCCCCAAGTGCCCACAGGTGTCAGCAATACAAGAAAGAAAATGGGGCTCCTTATATTATAGCTGTTGTATTTACATTTTTAATTGGCTTCTATACTCGTCTCTGTGAAGACACAGCCTGCAGTTCAGCCGAGAAGTTCCTGAATGTTTATCATGTGACCGCAGATGACTTCCTGGTTTTGTAGAATAAAGCGATTTTGATGACACGTTACAATTTTAAGCTCAAACGCGGTTCAGCGTCCCAACCGAACTGTACACAGCCTGCAGTTCACCTGAAAAATACCTGAATTTTTGTCATGTGACCGTCCGTAGCAGCTGGGTCACTCTTGGCTTCCCGGTTGCGGTAAAAAAAGCAAAATTTTTATGTTTTTACAGAACCTGGTTTGAGCAAATGCTTTGTTTTTGGTTAATTTTTAAATGAGGCTTGTAGAATAAAGTCACTTTGATTAAATATAATTGTGAGGAAAATATCGCATCACTCATGAGACGTTCAAGGGCCGTCGGAAAGTTTAAAATCTATTGTGTTTATAGAGTCAACACAGTGATTTCTCTTCTTTTCTGGCACCTTTTCCAGGACATTACTGTGGCTTTTGCTCCATTTTTAGTTCAGATTTTTCCAGCTTGCTGTTTCGCTGAGGTGCGTGTTTTCTCTGGACCATCTGTGCAGCCCTGAACATGCAGGAATGCGACCGTTGTCCTGTTTTGTCAGCTGAGGAGCTTCTCCTGTTTGTCTCTTTTAGCCGTTGTTTGTTGTGGATGATGTGTAAGAATGTTCCCGCTGCGGCCTCGGCGTCTGTAATTATTCCGACTTGTTCCAGAAGCGTTCCCATGACTGGTGGACGGGGTCGACTCTGTGCATCGTTTAGGACCCGGCGGTTTGAGTTTACGTTCTGAGCTGAGCGGCTGCCTGGTTGACGGACAGGTCGGCTGGCTCACCTGCTGGGCGGCTGGCTGGACGACTGCTGGGTTTACTGATGGTCCGCTGCTGATGAGTGGATTAACAGAAGGACTCGCTGGCCACGACTCTGGTCCGCTGGCTTCCCGACTGATTGGTTGGCCGGCTGCCTGGCTGGAGCAGCGACCAACTGGCCGGCTGACTGACGGTGACTCAAGGGATTGGCTCGACTGTCCGTCTGACCGACTGACCCTGTCATCTTTACGACGGGTGAAGCCTTTTAAACGGCCGCAATAAATCGAAGCAAAAATAAACAGCCTGCTGCTCAGTTTATGAAAAGAAGAAGCGTCCAGAAGAGACTCGGGGGAAAATATAGAACAGTTTAACTCAATAACATGTGAGCAGTTCAGTTCCAGAATCACACCTCTACTGAGTTCAGCTCTCTGTTGACCGAACGTGAGGCTTCCCGGCTGCTCTGTACTCTGCTGATAGTGAAACGGAGCTGCAGGCTTTTACAGGTCGGCAGCGAACGCATCTTTCATCTTTAAACGCTGAAGTTTGGCGGAGCTGCCCTTTAACCTCCGGGCCCGACTCAGAAATGTCACCTGGCCGCCGTCGCTTCTGCAGCTGCGGCGCTCGATAAGGCGGGAGCGTTTTGGTTTATCCCAGCATTTAACGCCAAAAAAACACACGACTCTCATCCGCTTTGACAACCAGACTGACTCTGACAGCCAGCAGAGCGAGGCGGCTACCTGCAGTGATAAACATAAAGGTTGGATCATGTGTTGGCAGGCATCAGGCAGCATTAACTCACCAGTCAGACGAGACGTTTATTGCAGATGCGTTAAAACTAAATGGGTAATGAGCCTCCTGCAGCTACGACCGCTCTTATGTAAGCTGAGGTTCTACAGTTGGATGTCGTTTTGCTCCACAGTGAATCCTGTTGACAACTTTACAGTCTCGGGATAAACCAGCCGAAAGTGAAAGGGTTTGTGTTCCAGCTGCAGTACAAGGATTGATCTATAAAAACTGAAAGCAGAGCTGGATTTAAATAACGCCACAATCTCTGTTGAAGTTTTCTCCATGTGCAGCGAGATTCACCGATCACCATGACGACTGACAGGTGAAGTGAATATCATGGATCATATTGGTACAAAAACCTTGATCAGACTTAGACCCCACATAAACATGGTCCCACAACAAACACACTCCCTCATGCTGATGGAAATCCCAAATGTCACTGGATGAAAATGCCCCCCACCACATGGCAACAACACCAACCAATCAGGAACATGTTGAGGAACATGACAATGGTCCAACATGTTGATGTGACCTCCAGACTTCCTACAGCCCATTCTGATCAAGCATCAACAGGATGCAGTGGAACCAGTTGGATTCAAGCCAGAGCAGCCAAAGGATCCAGTGGTTCCAGACCCCATAGGACACCCTGAGAGGTCCTCTGGTCCATGATTCCCAGTGGTTCAGGTTGAATTTGCATTAACTGTTGCGATCTGTTCCAAAGCTTTGGTGCTGCTACTGTAAAGGCTCGACCATGGAACAGTTACGAACAGCTGGTCTAATGATCTGAGACGCCTTGAGGTGGAAAACTGGCAGAAAAGGTTGAAGAACACGGCTGTGGTCACTGATTGGTCGTTTTGTCGAGTTTTTAAGCCCAGAAAGACTCAAAAAGATCAGGTTGTTGTTCCGGTTCATCCCAAAGGTGTTGGATGGACGTGGGAAAATGTCTCTTTAGCCCTATTCTCACGGGATAAGTATTACCTGGGGACCTGTTGCAATTTGTAATAACTGCTGAGGTCGTCAGTGATGTTAATCCCGTGAGAATTGGCCATGTCGGTAATTTGAAAAGTAAAAACTCCCTCGCAAATTACCTGCTATATTTTGCTGAACTCCGATGTCCTGGGATCATTTTAATCCCGTGAGAAAACGCATCTCGGTGATTTGGCCAGAAATCGCCGGGACTCCAGAGGCATTTAGGCGGTTTTTGTTTACTAGACGCATTTTTATAAATTTTTTGGTGAATGATGGAGGCCGCGTTGGAGTGTTTAGAGGAGCTTTTAAGTGACGGGCCGGTAAGAGCTTATCGGCCCGTCACGTACGGGAAAAAAAGACAAGGCTGAAAAGAAAAGAAAGAGCAAATTCACCTCCAAATGGTGGATCACCAGCCTGACAGTGTGTGGTCGGAATAATGTTTTCTATTATTGGTTATTTTCAAGCAGTGGCTGCATCAGTGAACGTCATTCTCCGACTCGACTAATAAAGTTAACGTAAAATATAATACTGCCGATTCTAAAACTGCTGCTGTACTTCTGTTACCAGTGTTATTTTTCCAATCAAGCCGTGGTGAAAAGCAAAAACTAAAAAAAAAAAAAACTAAAAAAACTAAAAAACAAAACAAAAACAAAGTTAGCGCTGAGCGGATGTTACGCAATACGTAACGCGCTGACATCATCCAGGGGAAGTCAGTAAAATCTTGGGGAAAAGCTGACTTTGGTTATCCCGTGAGAATGGGACACATAAAAAGCTGACGTAGGGGGGTTAATTTATTTATTACACGGGGTCCCCTGGTAATACTTATCCCGTGAGAATAAGGCTTTTGTAGACATTTGTCCAACTGCTGCCACAAATATGGAAGCACATGTCTAAAATACCATTTAAAATCCCATCAAAAAAGTCATTCCTGTGCATCAAAATAACACATTTAGAAGGTTTAGCGTTGAGGAAACTTGGCCTCACCCTTGAAGTTCCTCAGGTTTTAAGGGCTTGTTTTGCTCTTAACACGTCTTCAAAAGCAGGGTGAAAAACTCATCTAATGTCATTCAGACGGACCCAAAGTGTGGCTGGTGGAGCTGCAGCATCGGCACTACAAAGGGCTTAAATGTCAGCGGCTTCGATTCGAGAGGCCAAACAGTTTCCCTCTCAGTCCCTCAGAGCTTCGACTCTGTGGACATAAGATGCTGCTGCAGTTTGCTCAGGAGTCCAAGGCCAAAGCTGCTGCTGCTTATCGACTGGCGTTAATAACGGAGGAAACGTCCCGTCACACCAGAGCCGGTCGGGTTCTGAGATCAAACACTCGCAAATAAATGTCACACGGCTCCGGCGACGTGGCAGCGAGCGGGGAGTAATCGGCGGATCTGTCTGGGTTGTTCTCTAATATCCTGAGAGGTTGTTTGGCTCCGTTATCGCTCCAGGTCCAGGCTGGATCTGCATGTTTGTCTGCAGTGATATCCGTTAGCCGGACCCGCTTGTTTCCCTGCTCGGCCCCGACTCTCGTAAACAGAGTGGGAGCCAGCAAACAGGGAAACATCCGGGCTCGTACGTTTACCGGTTTTATTCCAACACAACAACCTGGTTTCGGTGTTTTTATACGGAGTCAGACCTGTGAAAATCAGAAGCCTGGACTCTTTCAACTCTCTGACATCCAGCAGTAAAGGCCGACTTTGAGCGGCTGCTTGCAGAAACACAACAAAAGGGGAAGCTGCTGAAGGCTTCAGGACAAACAATATTCATGTTAATGTGGATTCACGACCATAGATTTGCTTCCTATATGTTCAGGAGTTCAAGGCAACAAATCCTGATCATGACTTATTTCTTAGTCCTGCACCTCTATGGAAACATGGCTAGAAGTAGAGGGAACGCACACGTTATAATGCCATAAATCATAAAAACGTACTTGTCTCCTATCTACTCTGTGGAAACACTGCCTGCAGTTCAACCCAGTGCATTCGGAGAGTCCCTGAATTTTAGAGTCGGTCATTGTTTCTCAGCAAAAAGTTCCTTTTTGGCAAATAGTTGAATAAGGAGCTGCACAGTGGTTAGCAGCGTCGCCTCACAGCTAGAAGATCAGGACGCCTGGGATCTTCCTGTGTGGAGTTTGCATGTTCTCACCAGGTTCTCCAGGTTCCTCCTACAGTCCAAAATCATGCTGAGGTTAATTGATGATTCTAAATTGTCTGTAGGTGTGAATGAGAGTGTGCTTGGTTGTCTGTCTCTATGTGTAGCCCTGTGATAGACTGGTGTCCCCTTCGCCCTGAGTCGACTGGGATGGACTCCAGTCCCCCCTACGACTCTACAGAGGATTAAGCGGTGGATAGTTAAATAAGACATACTGGATAATCTAACATGACCGTGGTTTTTATGAGATATCTCAGTTCTTAGCTTAGATTCGGTTGTTTTTCCTCATGAAACCAAACGAAAGTAGCTTGGAAAGTTAAAAACTCTACACAGGACAGGCGGCTTGGTGAGGGATCAGCGATGATGCGGACGTTGTACCGGACCGTCCATCTACGTCCCAACTCCCACCTGTGGTCAAGAACCAGACCGCGGGTACAAGAGGCCGAAATGAGCTTCCTCCTCAGGGTGTCTGGACTCAGCCTTAGAGATAGGAGGAGGAGGTCGGACGTCCCTCCCTTCATGTCTAAAGGAGCCAGTTGAGGGGGTTCGAGATCTGATCCGGATCCCTCCAGGGAGACTTCCTTTGGAGGTTTTCTAAGCCTGGGAGGAGACCCCGGGGTAGACCCAGAACCTGCTGGAGGGGTCATGTATCTCATCTGGCCTGGGAACGCCTCAGGATCCCCCAGGAAGAGATGGAAAGCTGCTGGAGGGAGGGACGTCTGGAATGACCTGCTTCATCTGCTTCCTCCTCGACCCGATAAGAGGAAGGAAAAGTGACCAGAAGTGAATATTTGCTGTAAATCCGTCGCCCCTGGTCCTTCCTAAGAGCCTGAAGAAGAACTCATATTGTTTGTTCTGATCCATCAGCTCCTATAATTGCCTCCCAGTTGTCTCTCAGGTAATAACAGTGTTTTAACTCCTCCTCTTCCTCCTCCTCTTCCTCTTCTTCTCTCTCCCAGGATGAAGAGGAAGAAATCAAGCTAGAAATCAACATGCTGAAGAAATACTCCCACCACAGAAACATCGCCACGTACTACGGAGCCTTCATCAAGAAGAGTCCGCCGGGACACGACGACCAGCTCTGGGTGAGTTTAACGCCTTCATCATCATCATCATCATAATAATAATAGTTACAGTAGGACGTCTTCACTGCCGGGTTTCCTCAGATAAAAAGCAGTGATCAGTGTTTTTATAGCATCAGTTCATCCACAGAGCTTCCTGTTGAGTCTCCAGGAAGGAGAAAGTCCTGCTGCTTTCCAGTTATTAGTTTCCTTTTAACACACAGAGATGTTTTTTGAACCTCGACTGGAGACACAGAACAGATCAGCTCTCAGCAAACTCTCTTAGTCCAGGTTCATTTTTATCCTCGATTAATCTGGTAATTGATTAGTTGATTAGTGTCTCCTGAAGCTCAACGTGAAACCCTCAGATTTTCCTGTTCGGTTCACAAATCCAGAAATATTCTGTTGACTGTCACAGAAAAGGACAGAAAATATTTAATTTTATATATTTTACAATAAAATTTGAAAATATTTAAATTTAAGATGCTGAAATATTTAATTAAATATTTTTAAAGAAGCTAAAATATTTAATTTATTTTACAATAAAATCAGAAAATATTTAAATTTAAAAAGCTGAAATATTTAATTTAATATATTTTAAGAAGCTAAAATATTTAATTTATTTTACAATAAAATCTAAAAATATTTCAAATTGAGAAGCTGAAATATAATATTTAATATATTTTTGGAAGCTAGAATATTTAATTTGATATATTTTAAAATAAAATCTGAAAATATTCAAATTTAAGATGCTGAAATATTTAATTTAATATATTTTAAGAAGCTACAATAATTATTTATTATATTTTACAATGAAATCTGAAAATATTTAAATTTAAGAAGCTGAAATATGTATTTTAATATATTTTAAGAAGCTGAAATATTTAATTTAGTATATTTTAAGATGCTAAATTATTTAATTTAATATATATTAAGAAGCTAGAATATTTAATTTAGTATATTTTACAATACAGTCTGAAAATATTTAAATTTAAAAAGCTGAAATATTTAATTTAATGTATTTTAAGTAGCTAGAAAATTTAATTTTATTTATTTTACAACAAAATCTGAAAATATTTAAATTTAAGAAGCTGAAATAATTAATTTAATATATTTTAAGAAGCTAGAATATTTAATATATTTTACAATAAAATCTGAAAATATTTAAATTAAAGAAGCTGAAATATTTAATTTAATATATTTTAAGAAGCTGAAATATTTAATTTAATATATTTAAATAAAATTTGAAAATATTCTAATTTAAGAAACTGAAATATTTAATTTAATATATTTTACAATAAAATCTGAAAATATTTATATTTTAAGATGCTGAAATATTTAATTTAATATATTTCAAGAAGCTAGAATAATTATTTAATATATTTTACAACAAAATCTGAAAATAATTGAATTTAAGAAGCTTAAATATGTATTTTGATATATTTTAAGAAACTGAAATATTTAATTTAGTATATTTTAAGATGCTAAATTATTTAATTTAATGTATTTTAAGAAGCTAAAATATTTAATATATTTTACAATAAATTCAGAAAATATTTAAATTTAAGACGCTGAAATATTTCATTTAATGTATTTTCCAATCTTTAATCTTTCATTATTTCCATAAAAATGACTCAAACTTCAGACTAGTCGTTGATTCGTTCAGTTATTTGACAGCTAGTGAATGACTGGTTTCAGTTCCAGAGGCTCATATAGAGTTAAAACACCTGCTGACACCCGTCTGTCTGATCCTACTGAGTTTTCGTACAGACTCACATCAGAGGGGAGATAAAGCAGAGCAATAATCCACAATCACACCACAAATCAGAGGAAATGAACAGAACAAATGAAACAGAGAAGGGAAGCAGGAGGAGGAGGACAGCAGCAGGTTTACAGCAGCTCGTCTGTTGGAGGCGTCGTCGGCTTTACGACCCTCGACAGGACGACTCTCGCTGCTCGGCTCTGTTTGCTTTCACAGCTGCTCCTCACAGCCTCCTGTTCAGCTTCAGGCGGCTTCGTCGTTCTTATGTTCATATTCCAGTTCGGTCCGCTGAGGTCGAACCCTCGGTGTGTTTGTAGAATCAACATGTGAGGAACAAACCTCCAGCAGCTCAGAGACCAGTAGGAGATGATGCAGGCTAAAGGAGGGCTGTCCTCCTTACACCAGGACCACCAGATTAATGCTGTTTGTTCTTGTTTTTATATCCTCTTTAAGTCCAAAACACACCAGAAAACACACAAACAATCACCAAACTTCCAGCATTTATCAGAGCTGAAGCTGTGAAACCAGGAGCAGTGGTTAAACCTGGAGTGATGTGAAGCTCTGGGGGGAAAGTTACACAAGTTTAACCCTAAAATGGAGATATTTGGACCCTCTATGGTAGATCTGACTTTAAAACACTGCTAAAACACGTCTTTTGTTCAGATTAAATTCTGTAAAAAACTAAAAAGTTCTCTGCTCTTTAGAAACCTCCAGTGGCTCAGCTGAGACGAACGGTCAGATGAGAGGAATTCAGATTTGTTAGGTTGAACTGCAGGCAGTGTTTACATGGAGCAGATAGGAGACAAACATGGAAACCAGTAAAATCACTTTAGTATGTGGAGTCTCTGCTTTACCTCCAGTGTAGGAAACAACTCGAACAAACAACTCAAGGCTTTTTCCATTTTTGTAAAATGAAGAATCAATAAAACTTAGAGGTTTATGTGATTTATGGCATCATAACTGTGTCATACTGAGTTTCCTGTTTCCATGGAGGTGTAGGACTTTATATTACAGTGAAAAATGAACCAACAGTGAAGAAAAACGCGACAGGAACAAAAACAAAAACACCCAGAAAATAAGGTTCAGAGGGTTAAATAGAAACCTAGAACTGGTTTTAAAGGTTTAAGGTCGTAATCTATCATTTATATTATACAGAATGCAGAAAGAAACCAGAAAATACTCAAATTTAAATTAATTTAATAAAAAAATAAAATGTACAAAAAATTTAAATTTAAAATAAATTAATTTAAATAATTGAATTAAATTGATTTAATTATTTAAATTAAATATATAAAAAATAAAATTATTAAAAATAAAAATATATAAAAAATAAATGTAATTTAAATAAATAAAATTACTCAATTTAATTTAAATTAATACAAAATAAAATTATTAAAGTAAAAACATATTAAAAATTTAATTTAATTTAAATAAATTAATTAATTCAATTATTTAAATTAAATTTACATCAATTTAATTTAATATATTTTGCTATCTTTAATTTAAGAAGTTGGATTCAGACAAATTTCATCTTCAAATTAGTTGGTGATTAGTTTATTTATTTGACAACTAATTTATGAATCGTTAATTAACGGTTGCAGTTCCAGGATTTTTTCCCCCAATTTTGTAAAATGAATAATCAATAAAATGTAACTTTAGCAGTTTTTTAAAATAATTTATGGTTTTATAACTGAGTCGTACTGCACAGACCATATTTTTAGTTCTCTCTCCTCATAAACATGGTTGTTCTGTTTCCATAGAGGGACAGGACTTTATATTGGAGTGAAAAATGAACCAACAGTGAAGAAAAATGTAACAGGAACAAAAAAACACCCAGAAAATAAGGTTCAGAGGGTTAAATAGAAACCTAGAACTGGGTTTGTCGTAGAAACAGTTCACTATTATTTACTAGCTTTATAACGTCTCATCATCTGTTGTATTATATTATTTATTTAATACTAAATCCAGTTGTCTGAATGAACTAACAGAATAAATATTGATGCTTCTGTTGGTAGGATTTTGTCTGATGTGCAGAATCACTAGTCAGGTATCAGTAGCATGTTTGGCTCCACATCAGCTGTTGGTGTTGATCAGTGACGAGGAAACGACCTTCCAGCTCCTGTTAAAGTCCTCCTCCGCTAGCAGACGATAGCTTGGCTACGCTACAGGTTTACTGTCTATGTCTGACCTCTGGGTGCGTTTCTTTCCGTCCTGCAGCTGGTGATGGAGTTCTGCGGCGCCGGTTCCATCACAGACCTGGTGAAGAACACCAAAGGAAACTCGCTGAAGGAGGACTGGATCGCCTACATCTCCCGGGAGATCCTCAGGGTCGGTCGTCCCCCATTAGATCCAGTTCTTGTGTTGGTTTGAACCCTGCCAGACGTACAGATATCAGTGTTTTATCTCATTGGTTTTATTGAGCTGTTCACTTCAACATGCTCCACACTGCTCTTCACGTCCTGCTTGTATTTTCCCTCCAGTTGCCCACAGCAGCGACCGTCTAACGAGCTGTTCTGACTTTTCCTCCGTCTCCACAGGGATTAGCTCACTTGCACGCTCACCACGTCATCCACCGCGACATCAAGGGCCAGAACGTGCTGCTGACGGAGAACGCTGAGGTCAAGCTGGGTAAGGCTCGGCTTGGCTTTCAACTGTAAACACGGAGGCTGCTCTGAGGTTTGGACGAAGGCAGCAGCTCCACATTTGACTCAGCGCTCTGTTGGGTCGCCATCTAGTGTTTCACGTGACTGCAAGTAGCACGAAAACTAAAATGTGAAAGGACTTGATAGTTTACCCGTCGTGGTCAGTACTCTAACTTGAAAACATGAAACTAAAACGCTCCAGACACTGATGTGACTCTTCCACCGATCAGTCTGCCTAACATCAGATTAGATTACTGTCTGTAATCAGGGTCCTCTTTGTGACCTTTGCATATTGCTGTCCCGTGACACAAACTCTGAACCACATGTCTCCACTGCTACAGAAGAACTGTACAGGATTCAGCTTAAAGGAGGCAAAACACAGACTAGAGACAGAGACTAGAGACGGAGACTAGAAACAGAGACTAGAGACAGAGACTAGAGACGGAGACTAGAAACAGAGACTAGAGACGGAGACTAGAGACGGAGACTAGAGACGGAGACTAGAGACGGAGACTAGAAACAGAGACTAGAGACGGAGACTAGAGACAGAGACTAGAGACGGAGACTAGAAACAGAGACTAGAGACGGAGACTAGAGACGGAGACTAGAAACAGAGACTAGAGACGGAGACTAGAGACGGAGACTAGAGACGGAGACTAGAGACGGAGACTAGAAACAGAGACTAGAGACGGAGACTAGAGACGGAGACTAGAGACGGAGCAGCATCTGGACCTTTAACACTATAAGTGTGGTGAAGTTAGAGGAACAGAAAATGTACAGAAGTTTAAAGAACATGGATGAAAGGGCAGTGAGTCTTATTTAGCTCTGGAGCTGAAATGCTGGAATTAAATAGCTGGATGGATGGATGGATGGATGGATGGATGGATGGATGGATGGATGATGGATGGATGGATGGATGGATGGATGATGGATGGATGGATGGATGGATGGATGGATGGATGGATGGATGGAGGATGGATGGATGATGGATGGATGGATGGATGATGGATGGATGGATGGATGGATGGATGGATGGATGGATGGATGGATGGAGGATGGATGGATGATGGATGGATGATGGATGGATGGATGACAGATGGATGATGGATGGATGGATGACAGATGGATGATGGATGGATGATGGATGATGAATGGTTAGATGATGGATGGATGGATGGATGGATGATGAATGGTTAGATGATGGATGGATGGATGATGAATGGTTAGATGATGGATGGATGGATGGATGGATGATGAATGGTTAGATGATGGATGGATGGATGATGAATGGTTAGATGATGGATGGATGGATAGATGGATGATGGATGGATGGATGGATGGATGGATGGATGATGAATGGATGGATGGATGATGGATGGATGGATGCATGGATGAATGGATGGATGGATGGATGATAGATGGATGGATGATGGATGGATGGATGGAGGATGGATGGATGATGGATGGATGATGGATGGATGGATGATGGATGGATGATGGATGGATGATGGATGGTTAGATGATGGATGGATGGATGATGAATGGTTAGATGATGGATGGATGGATGATGGATGGATGATGGATGATGGATGGATGGATGATGGATGGATGGATGGATGGATGGATGGATAGATGGATGGATGGATGATGAATGGTTAGATGATGGATGGATGGATGATGGATGGATGATGGATGATGGATGGATGGATGATGGATGGATGGATGGATGGATGGATAGATGGATGGATGATAGATGGATGGATGGATGGATGGATGGATGGATGATAGATGGATGGATGGATGGATGGATGATGGACATACGGATGGATGAATGGATGGATAGATGGATGATGGATGTTTAGACAGATACTGTATTCATCCCCTTGGCTCACATGTTACACAGAAGTTAGATTGATAATGTGCAGAAGAGCAGTTAACAGTTAACATGCAAATAGTGCTGATTGAAAACACCATCAGCTGCCTAAAGAACTGGTTTTTACAAAAGTGTGCAAAAAAAAGGTTAACATTTGCAGTAAGGTACAAATTGGTGGCATTTATATGACGGCTGTGGCTCAGGTGGTAGAGCGGGTTGTCCACTGATCGCAAGGTTGGCGGTTCGATCCCCGGCCCCTCCGCATGCCGAAGTGTCCTTGGGCAAGACACTGAACCCCAAGTTGCTCCCAATGGTAGATTAGCGCCTTGCATGGCAGCTCTGTCGCCGTTGGTGTGTGAATGGGTGAATGTAAAACACATTGTAAAGCGCTTTGGATACTACTAAGGTCGAGAAAAGCGCTATATAAGTGCAGACCATTTACCATAATAAAAACAAAGTATTATGACTTCTCTAACAGTGTTTGTTTCCAAACAGGATCTGAACTGTAGATTCTCCTTTACAGTGTTTCTAAATGGACACTGCACGACTGCTGTTTAGATCCACTGATAACACATGTGACTCGTGTTCTCCTCAGTGGACTTCGGTGTGAGCGCTCAGCTGGACCGGACGGTGGGTCGGAGGAACACCTTCATCGGGACGCCCTACTGGATGGCTCCGGAGGTCATCGCTTGTGACGAAAACCCCGACGCCACCTACGACTACAGGGTGAGAACAAATGGAAACAGGTTCAAGAGGAGGACGTCTTTGTTTACTGATCTGCAAAAACTGGGATGAGGTGTAGATGAGATGGGATGTAGAAGTTATGGAAGCTCTCTTTAGTCGGAAGAGACGTACTTGAATGAAAGAAGAACTAATCTCATCTTCTGTGCTTCAGAGTGACCTGTGGTCTTGTGGAATCACCGCTATAGAGATGGCTGAGGGAGCTCCACGTAAGTACACATCACACCCACAGAACATTAAACAGTTAATTAAAGAAATATTAATCAAAGCTGCAAGCAGCGTCGGACAGGTCCTCGCTCCCCTCCGCACCACTGCTTTGGAGACGATTGGAATGTCTAAAGCATGCAGTGTTTATAGTGTTTGTCTCATCCTGCTCTGCACATGAACCAAATTTCATGTCTGTAGGACAAAGCACTGATTTGATAAGAATTTTTGAAATTTCTAGGGGGCGCTGTGGAGCTGTTTGAAATTTGGAGTGTGCAAATCTGTTGGTCTTGGGATACTTTACATGTGTACCAAATTTCATGTCTGTAGGATAAAGCAGTGATTTTATATGAGTGTTTGAATATTTGTAGGGGGCGCTGTGGAGCCGTTTGACCACGCCCATTTCTGAATTGTACATTAAATATTAGGTCTTGAGATTAATGAGGTTTTGTGTGGATTTGGTGATTTTACGTGGATCCCTTCACCTCCAAAACCCATTTCGTTCCACATGGCGAATTTGTTCAAAATGGCCGCCCTGCCCCGCCCACACCATGTGACGCAGCCACGAGATTTTAATAACTTTTCATCCTGGAGGGGTCTAGATGCCACACAGCGAATTTGGTGAAGATCAGGTAAAAATCCTGGGAGGAGTTTGTTAAATTCCAATGCCTGCGCACCACGTTTTTTAGGGGGCGCCGTTGAGCTTTTTTGTTCAAAATGGCCGCCCTGCCACGCCCACACCGTGTGACGTATCCACGAGATTTTAATAACTTTTCATCCTGGAGGGGTCTAGATGCCACACAGCGAATTTGGTGAAGATCGGGTGAAAATCCTGGGAGGAGTTCGTTAAATTCCAATAATAAAGAAACAAAGAAACAGTAAGGGAACAATAGGGTCCTTGCACTGTAGTGCTCGGGCCCTGCTGCCTTCCACCCTCTGCTCTGCTGGGTTTGTTTTAACCGCTGGGTTGACTCAGTTTGGAGTGAAAACAAGACAAAGGCGCAATTTTTCTAAAACGTTTCATGTCGATGGCGGATAAACACGGAGGCTGTTAAAGTAACCACAGCTTCATTATGAGGTCGTCACACTGGAGGACATTTTATTTTTTAAATCTTCTCCAGTTTCACGTTTCCACTGAACATTTCTAAACATGTTCTTCTTTTCGTGTTCCCTGCAGCTCTGTGTGACATGCACCCGATGAGAGCCCTCTTCCTCATTCCTAGAAACCCTCCTCCTCGACTCAAGTCCAAAAAATGGTGGGTCCATCCTCCATCCTCTCTTTTACCTCCCGCGATAATGAACCGAGCTGTGGTTGAGTAGGTAACCGGCGTCTCGCTGCCCCCCCAGGTCCAAGAAGTTCTTCAGCTTCATCGAGGGCTGCCTGGTGAAGAACTACACCCAGCGCCCGCCCACCGAGCAGCTGCTCAAACACCCCTTCATCCGGGACCAGCCCAACGAGAGGCAGGTCCGCATCCAGCTCAAGGACCACATCGACCGAACCAAGAAGAAGAGGGGCGAGAAGGGTGAGTCCAGGAGGGAGGCCAGCTAGAACCAGAACCCACGGCCTTCCTAGAGTCTCCAGCAGAAACTCTTCATGTTTCATGTTTAGGTTTCATCGACGTTAATCATAACTTGCCTTTGATGTCCGCAGATGAGACGGAGTATGAATACAGCGGCAGCGAGGAGGAGGAGGAAGAGGCGTCTGAGCAGGAAGGAGAACCGAGGTAACCATCGAGACTCAGGCCTGTGGTCCGTGAACGTCGGGCCATTCGTTCAGTTTTATTTCCAGGAGCCTGCAGGGTGTTTTATTTTGAAAAATGACTAAATCGTCTTCCTGCCACTTACGTCTGCTGTGGCTGTTTCCCGCCAATATTAATAAAAAACAAACGTCTGTGGAGAGCTTCTTAGAAAAGAGGGAGAGACTTGAAAAAGTAAATAAACATCTAGCAATAAAAAGTAATTTTATTCATTTAGGACTCTTTTTTTTTAATTAAAAAAATGTTAAATTAAAAAAAAGTTGCAAGCTTTTCTGCACCACGGACCGGTTTCAAGCAATTTTCTACGGACCGGTCATTGAACTCTGTGATTCCACCACCGTGCTTCACGTCATGATGCCGCCACCACCATGCTTCACATCATGATGCCGCCACCACCGTGCTTCACGTCATGATGCCGCCACCACCATGCTTCACATCATGATGCTGCCACCACCATGCTTCACATCATGATGCCACCACCACCGTGCTTCACATGATGATGCTGCCACCACCGTGCTTCACGTCATGATGCTGCCACCACCATGCTTCACATCATGATGCTGCCACCACCGTGCTTCACACCATGATGCTGCCACCACCGTGCTTCACATCATGATGCTGCCACCACCATGCTTCACACCATGATGCTGCCACCACCGTGCTTCACATCATGATGCCGCCACCACCATGCTTCACATCATGATGCTGCCACCACTGCTTCACGTCATGATGCCGCTTCACATCACCCACCACCATGCTTCACATCATGATGCTGCCACCACCATGCTTCACATCATGATGCTGCCACCACCATGCTTCACATCATGATGCCACCACCACCGTGCTTCACGTCATGATGCTGCCACCACCGTGCTTCACGTCATGATGCTGCCACCACCATGCTTCACATCATGATGCTGCCACCACCGTGCTTCACGTCATGATGCTGCCACCACCGTGCTTCACGTCATGATGCTGCCACCACCATGCTTCACATCATGATGCTGCCACCACCGTGCTTCACATCATGATGCTGCCACCACCGTGCTTCACGTCATGATGCTGCCACCACTGTGCTTCACATCATGATGCTGCCACCACCGTGCTTCACATAATGATGCTGCCACCACCGTGCTTCACATCATGATGCTGCCACCACCGTGCTTCACATCATGATGCTGCCACCACCGTGCTTCACGTCATGATGCTGCCACCACCGTGCTTCAGATCATGATGCTGCCACCACCGTGCTTCACATCATGATGCTGCCACCACCGTGCTTCACGTCATGATGCTGCCACCACCGTGCTTCACATCATGATGCTGCCACCACCGTGCTTCACACCATGATGCTGCCACCACCGTGCTTCACATCATGATGCTGCCACCACCGTGCTTCACATCATGATGCTGCCACCACCGTGCTTCACGTCATGATGCTGCCACCACCATGCTTCACAACATGATGCTGCCACCACCGTGCTTCACAACATGATGCTGCCACCACCATGCTTCACATCATGATGGTGCCACCACCGTGCTTCACGTCATGATGCCGCCACCTCCATGTTTCACATCATGATGCTGCCACCACCGTGCTTCACATCATGATGCTGCCACCACCGTGCTTCACATCATGATGCTGCCACCACCGTGCTTCATGTCATGATGCTGCCACCACCATGCTTCACAACATGATGCTGCCACCACCGTGCTTCATGTCATGATGCTGCCACCACCATGCTTCTCATCATGATGCTGCCACCACTGTGCTTCACATCATGATGCTGCCGCCATGTTTCACATCATGATGCTGCCGCCACCGTGTTTCACGTCATGATGCTGCCACCACCATGCTTCACATCATGATGCTGCCACCACCGTGCTTCACATCATGATGCTGCCACCACCGTGCTTCACATCATGATGCTGCCACCACCGTGCTTCACGTCATGATGCTGCCACCACCATGCTTCACAACATGATGCTGCCACCGTGCTTCACATCATGATGCTGCCACCACCGTGCTTCACATCATGATGCTGCCGCCACCATGCTTCATATCATGATGCATCATGATTGCTTGAAACCAGTCCGTGGTGCACTAAAGGTTGCAGACCGCTGCTTTAGTCTTTTCACTATTATTCTATATTTTATATCCAAATTACTGCACCAGCAAACATATAACAGACCTTCCTTGAGGTTTAGTCAGTGCGAGTGTCCTGGGAAATAATGAAACATGTCACGGCCCAGTTATTGATGATGTTTTACAGCTGGATGTATTAAAAAAACAATCGACACGATTATTGATTTCAGAACTGAAGCTCAACACATGAAGGGTCAGACGGAGGAGGGTGTGATTGATGTCAGATTGAGCTTTTTGTTGTGCTGCGTCGAAACTCTCTGAGAAAACTAAGATCACTTTAACGAAGAGGAAACTGTTTAATAAATCCTGCAAAAACACAGTCAGCAGCAACATCAGTGATAAAGAGTTTAACCCGTCACTGATCAAATATGTGTTTATTTCCAGTGTAATCAGATTATTAAACAGTCATAACAGAACCTTTTAATGTGGCTCTTATGCAGAAACCAAATCGCTCCTCTGAGATAATGAACGTTTCATTCTGGACCTTCTGCTTGAGTCTTTCTGACCTTCTGGCTTCAACCTCTCATTCTTCCTCCGTCCAGCTCCATCGTCAACGTTCCGGGCGAGTCGACTTTGCGCCGCGACTTCATCCGGCTGCAGCAGGAGAACAAGGAGCGCTCGGAGGCCCTGCGCCGCCAGCAGCTCCTGCAGGAGCAGCAGCTCCGCGAGCAGGAGGAGTACAAGCGCCAACTACTGGCCGAGAGGCAGAAACGAATCGAGCAGCAGAAGGAGCAGAGGAGGCGGCTGGAGGAGGTGAGCAGACTCAGATCAGCTGGGGGGCTTTTTATAGGTCAGGAGAAGTTTGAGACCTGAGGGTGTGATGGAAACAAAACACAGTTAAACACCTGAGAAATGAAATAAAGGAGGTGATTGTAATAGTTGATCAGGCTAACAGTATTCACATGAATGTTTACTTGATTTAATCCTCCATAAACATTTATTTAGCTAAGATTTTACAAAAAAAAAAAAAGGTTTAAGTGGACTTGCTCTACCGTCTAAACTGGGTGTTTTTTCCTCCCTGTGAGCTCATTTAACTACAATATAAATGTAATATAAAGTCCTGCACCTCTAGAGAAACGGCACAACCATGACTAGATGGAGGGAATGCAGGCATGTCTCCTGTGCAGTCTGACACAGCTACATATACACTGTAAATTTAAATAAAAAGCATATTACTACTACTAAAAATAAGTAATATATTACTACCTGGGCTGCACGGTGGCTCGGTGGTTAGCAGCGTCGCCTCACAGCTAGAAGATTCCCGGTTCGCGTCCCGGTTAGGACGCCTAGGATCCTTCTGTTGCATGTTCTCATGCTGAGGTTAATTGATGATTCTAAATTGTCCGTGGGGGTGTGTATGTAGCCCTGCGATAGGCTGGCAACATGTCCGGGTGTCCTCTGCCTTCACCCGAGTCGGCTGGGATAGACTCCAGCGCCCCCACGACCCTTCAGAGCACTAAGTGGTGTATAGATGATGGAAAAGATATTACTTATTATTGGTCGTAATACATTACCACCAATATACAGAGCAGAACGCAGCCGGGATGAGGAGCCTGTGAGCCTGAGCTCAGGGCACGCAAACCCGGCGTCAAACACACGAATCCCGATACGCGTTTGTGGATCTGTCACGGCAGAAGTGTGGCAAAAATCACATGTTTAAAAAGAGCCAATCGAGAAGCCGCTTGACTTGTAACCAATGATTCGTCTGTATTCCCGGGTCTTGTAGGGAAAACGCTCAGACTTCACAGATCGGTCCACACACTTGCAAACCTGATCACACAAGTTGTTTTACGGACACACAACCCTCTACTCGCATTTGTGAATAGTACAGCCACAACAACGGCCCCATAGACAGGCTTTCCTTTAAGTTTGCAGATGAAGCATTCATCCTAAGTGTCCTGGGGGATGATGGAACACGTCACAGCCCAGTTACTGATGACTTTTTAAAATGGTGCCTGTTTACAGCTGATGTATTAAAAAACAAACATGATTATGGATTTTTCAACACATTAAGGGCCAGAAGGTGGAGGCTGATCGATGTCAGATGGAGCTTTTGGTTGTGCAAAAAGGGACGGCAGCGTCTAAACCAGTGGTTCTCAACTGGTGGGTCGGGACCCAAAAGTGGGTCGTGAAGCCATTTTTAGAGGGTCGCAGAAGCAAAAAGCAGTGGTATAAAGTCTTTTATTTTGAAGGATGTGTTTCTTACGACACAGTTTGCTTTCAGTAGCAGGATATTTAGTGGTGGTGACACCAGTAGTTGCCCATTATTAACCTCTAGATCTGTCTCTGTCAGCTTATTGGAGAAATTTATGCTAAAACGTCCCAAAAATGAACCAAAATGTGCTCAGAATCTGTCAAAATGCGACAAAATATGCCCAAAACTTGGCAAAAACGTCTAAATAAACCAAAATTAGCAAAAAATAAGCCAATATTTTCCTAAATTGTATTAAAATGCGTTGAGACTCCACCCAAATAAACCTTAATTTGTTAACAGGAACAGCAAACTTCAACAATTTGGGTCCTGACTGTTATTAATAGAGACATAGTGGATCCTGAGGCTGGACCAGTTGAGAACCACTGGTCTAAACTGTGTAAAGAAGCCAGAATAAGATCGAACCTTGATGAAACTGTTTAATAAACACACTCAGTAACCAACAGTGAAGCCCGTCTGACAGAAACGTTCAGTATTCACTTTAAACCGTCGGGGATCTTCTTCTCGCTGACATCAGATTATTTAAACTTGTTGAATCTAGCTGCTACCAAATCGCTCGTATGAGATCTTAATGAAGCCTGAACCGAACCAAAGCGTACATTTATTATTCATTATTTAGGCATCACAGGATCCCTCCCAGCGATGACACTGAATGTTTGAACAGCACTAAAAATAATCCTATTGCAGGGAAAGTCCTGAGTTATTAATGACTCGACGAGCACAAGGGATTCTCCTTTGGGACGCGATAATGTCACCGTGTTGTTCAACGCTGAGAACAATAAGATGAATTTAATTATGTTTTGTAGTTTTCTGAGTGGTTAATTTGTGTATTTATCCCATTTAAAATGCTAACAGGCTGAAGGAGGTGGTTGGAAAAGAGAAACACACTGGAGAGGATGTGTATCGTAGTACTGAAGTAATAAATGAGAATAAATGAGGATAAAAGCAGGGATCAGGGAGGAAACGATCAAAATAGAGCCTCAGACCTCATCATGGCAGCTGGATCCAGACTAAAGCTCAAAAGATTAGTGGAATAAAGTTTATATTTGATGGAGAAAACATCGATCAGCAACGGTTACAGGTTTATTTGACTATTATATATTATTATCATTATTATTGTTGGTTACTTGTTGAGCAAAAGAGCAAACTCTTTGTCAGTTTCAGCTGATTAAATCTGTTTGTTTCACGTGATTGTAGCCGACTGTTGGCCTTTGGAAACAAAAGCCTCGACAGGTTAGTGATTCATGAATGTTGGCAGCAGCTGCAGCTTTAACATCCAAGACTGTATAAAGACGGATGCAGCCTGAAGCTCTCTGAACCCCGAACACTGCTGGGAATGAGAAGCTGTCGTTTCAAAATCGCCAAAATGCACCGTTTATCTAGTAACCCCTTCTCCACCGAGCTGGTTCCAGGTCTAGTCCAGAGCCTGACTTAGCTCCACTTCTTTGTGTTTCCACCACCTAAGCACCGACTCCAGGTTCTATAAACTGGAGCTCAGCAAGCACCAACTCTTGGCTGGTCCAGAGCTAAGCACCGAGTACGTCAGGGGCTGGGGGCGGGGTTATGGTGACCAACCATCAACGGTGGAAAGGGACACACAAGCGCTAATTAGTGTCCTTGTTCTCCAGGACGTCCCTGGTCCCATCACACATGTATTGGAATGACTCCCGGGACACACGGAAGTTTAGCACAAACTGTTGACCTGAAATCCGCTACAGTTGTGTCCCACCAGTAGCGTGATCACGGATGTGTCCAGGCAACAGGAGGACCTCCGCCTCACAATCAGCCTTAAGACCATCTATAGAGATAAACATAGATATTATCATCAACTTACTGCGTTTGTTTAACTGCTATGTAATGGATGCTAGCGTAGTGGTTTTATGGTGACCCAATGGCTCCAACTGGACTCCTTGTCAATGGAAAAGCAAACAGGTTCTTAGGAGGAACCAGATTAGAACCAACTAAGAACCAGAACTAGGACCTGGTTCTTCTTGGGAGGGAAGGAAGGAAGGAAGGAAGGAAGGAAGAAAGGAAGAAAGGAAGAAAGAAAGAAAGAAAGAAAGGATGAAAGAAGGAAGGAAGGAAGGAGAGAGGGAGGGGGAAAGAAAGAGAGAGAAAGCAAGGGGAAGGAAGGAAGGAAGGAAGGAAGGGAGGAGGGAAGGAAAGAAGGAAGGAAGAAAAGTGGGAGGGAATGAAGGAAGGATGGAAAGAAGGATAGAAGGAGGAAGGAGGGAAGGAAGAATGAAGGAAAGAAAGAAGGAAGGAGAGAGGGAGGGAGGAAAGGAAGGGAGAAAGCAAGGGGAAGGAAGGAAGGAAGGAAGACTGGAATAAAAGAAGGAGGGAATCAAGAAAGGAAAGAGGGAAGGAAGGAATGAAGGAGAGAAGGAGGGAAGGAAAAAAGGAAGCAAGGGGAAGGAAAGTGAGAGGGAAGGAAGGAAGAAAGGAGGGAAGGAATGAAGGAAAGAAAGAAGGAAGGAGAGAGGGAGGGAGGAAAGGAAGGGAGAAAGCAAGGAGAAGGAAGGAAGGAAGGGGAAAGAAGGAAGAATGGAATCGAAGAAGGAGGGAATTAAGAAAGGAAAGAGGGAAGGAAGGAATGAAGGAGAGAAGGAGGGAAGGAGGAAGGGAGGAGGGAAGGAAGGAAGGAAAGAAAGAAAGAAGGAAGGAATTGAGCGTTGACCTAATTGTGTTTAACTGCTATGTAATGGATGCTAGCGTAGTGGTTTTATGGTGACCCAATGGCTCCAACTGGACTCCTTGTCAATGGAGGAACCAGATTAGAACCAAGTAAGAACCAGAACTAGAACCTGGTTCTTCTTGGTGGAGAAGGGGTACAAGTAAACACGACATCACGTTTGATCAGACATTTAAAGACTATCCTTTGATTATTTTATAGTTTCCTGTGGCGAGACGAACCACATTTAATGGCCCGATAGCGCCACCCGATGGTCGAAGCTCAAGTCCTTAGCCGGATGTAGCGGCTCATTTACAAAAGCTAAAGTCTCTGTTTGTAAAGGTCCTCTAAGGTGGACGGTTCAATGCCGATGCTCTTCCTGGCAAAGAGGACCACTCTGTTTAAGGCTTTCTGTTCTCTGGCTGTGGCGTTCCCAAACCACACACATCGGTTAAAACACTTTCTGCGCCACACCGGTAGAAGTTTAAAAGAATCTGCTTATTGAGGGTGAATTCTTTCAACTTCCTCTAAAAGAAAAGCCGCTGTCGGGACTTTTTCACGGCTGACTGGTGTTCATGTTCCAGCTCAGGTCATCAGAGACACACCGAGAAACTTACATGTGTCGACAACCTGGTTTATAAAAACAGCTAAATGACATTTATCTTTGCTAAAATCAAAACCACCTCAAAGGTTTTAGAAGTGTTCAAGGACAAGTGGTTTTCCTCGCTCCAGGACACATTTTAGACCTCAGATCCATAACAAGAGTCATCATTTGAGGGAATCAACCTCAGCAAACTTAATGATCAGATTATTAGGATTAGAGGAAACACAAGCAGGACGGACTCGGTCTTCAGCTCGACTCCACTCTGGTCTCAGCTTGTTTGTGTGATCATGAGGCGGTGGGAGCCTGAGGGGGGCTGAGCCGGATCGTCAGGTGTAGTTTAAGATGAAAAGACCGGGGGGTTGGCGGGTTGATAAGTTCTTATAATACACAAATCAATTTAAGGCTGCTGTGAAATAATAGTAAAGTTAATTGGTGTCCCCCAGAGAAGAGCTCTGGAAGCCCTTTTTGTAATTATCCTCCGTCTCTCTGAGCCGTGGTCCTTTCCTGTTAGCGTCTGGATGAGCCCGGCTGCATCTCCTCCTCACCTCGTTTGGAGAAGACAGAAAAATGCAGGGATGGAGGAGGAAGAGGAGGAGGAGGGGGAGGAGAGAGACGATGACAGGCGTGGACAGGACTGGACCGAGCTGAACTCAGATCTAATGCTATAAGAGGAGCCGACAAACCAGGAGATTAAACTGTGCAGCGACTTCCAGCTGATTCAAAGCTGCTCCAAACAGCCGCCGGGCAGATGTGAAGCGGCGACGCCTCACAAGGCCTCGGCTGTTTGCGTTTATTTTCCCACGGCTCTGGGCTCTGGTCTGGATTCATGACGGTGCTTGTAGGTGAATCACGTCGGGTGAATGCCGCCCTGCATGTGCTCTCCTGTTCAGCCGGATCGCTGAACCTGGGAATGTGTTCGAACACGAAGCGTCGCGACACCGAATCCGACGTCCTGAAGCTTCTTCACAACGAAGGCATCAGTGCAGCTTCTGAACCTGTCTTCTAGCAGCCCGTCAGACTTAAACCTCCACTCCGATTAAGAGATCAAGTCATAATGCAGTCCCTGAGACGTCGACGCGAACGTCTCCCTCTGCTCATCTGCTCTCTAGTATTTACATTTTATGCACTCAGACGAGGTAAATGCTCACATTTGACAGGCAAAAACCAGATGAAGGATCTTTAAACCTCGTTAGCATCGTCTTAAAATTCCCGACAGCCTGTGGATTTGATTAAAACAACACAGATGACCTTGAAGGTGTCGTGTTTCTTAAAACGAGAAAACCAAATGAATCTACACACAGACTTTAGTGGCTGTGATGTAAAACTCCCTCTTAGACACTGAGACCCTGGAGATGGACACCACCCAGCTCCAGGGTTTCAGCACAGAGCGATAAAAAGCTGTTGTCCCTGTCAGGTCGGCACCATTTAGGTCCATGAGGAACAGGTGTTTGTGGTAATCCAGCCCCCCGACTCCACGGAGCAGGATGGCCGCTATCTCTGTCCACAGCTGGGTACAGGCAGGTAGAGTACAGCAGCCCTCAGCCAGTGGTGAAGAAGAAGAAGAAGGAGACGAAGGAGATGAAGGAGATGAAGGAGATGAAGGAGATGAAGGAGATGAAGAAGAAGGAGATGAAGGATATGAAGAAGAAGGAGACGAAGGAGATGAAGAAGAAGAAGAAGGAGACGAAGGAGACGAAGGAGAAGAAGAAGAAGAAGAAGAAGGAGACGAAGGAGACAAAGGAGATGAAGGAGACAAAGGAGATGAAGGAGACGAAGAAGGAGACGAAGGAGACGAAGGAGACAAAGGAGACAAAGGAGACGAAGGAGACGAAGAAGAAGGAGACGAAGGAGACGAAGGAGACGAAGGAGATGAAGGAGACGAAGGAGATGAAGGAGATGAAGAAGGAGACGAAGGAGACGAAGGAGATGAAGAAGAAGAAGAAGGAGACAAAGGAGACGAAGGAGATGAAGAAGAAGAAGAAGGAGACGAAGGAGATGAAGGAGATGAAGGAGACGAAGGAGATGAAGGAGACGAAGGAGATGAAGGAGACGAAGGAGATGAAGGAGATGAAGAAGGAGACGAAGGAGACGAAGGAGATGAAGAAGAAGAAGAAGGAGATGAAGGAGACGAAGGAGATGAAGAAGAAGAAGAAGGAGACGAAGGAGATGAAGAAGATGAAGAAGAAGAAGACATCATTTGTCACAAATACATATGACCTGACAGAAGATCAGGATGGACAGTAGCTCAACAGTTCAGTCCCTGGACCACTGATCAGGAGGTCAGAGGATCAAACCCCAATGCTGCCACTGTTGGGCCCTTGATCAAGACCCTCAACCCTTCCTGTTCCAGGGTGGTACCATGGCTGATCCTAAGCTCTGACCCCAACTGGGATATGAGAAAACAACATTTCACAGTGCTGTAAAAAACTATTTGTGACAATAAGCTTTCTTCTTCTTCTTCTCCTTAATGCAGAGTTTAGTGGTTTCAACCTGAGCTGGTGTCATAAAGACAGTCGTTCTTTAGTAAATGATTTGAAGACCTGCAGCTGCCAGAAAGTACAGCTCAGGTGTTGAAGAAGTCTGATGTAGGCCGCTCACCGAGGGTCTGAAATCCATGTAGGTCGAATCAGAATAATACCGTCCAGTCACTCAGCTTCTGCTTCCAGTCTCATTAGAAAACATGAGCTCAGGGCTTCGTATGACTCGACAGAAACACAGAAGTAGGACGCTGAGCAGGTTCCTGTTCTAACTCGCCTCCCGTGTCCGTCCACAGCAACAGCGACGCGAGCGCGAGATGAGGAGGCAGCAGGAGCGCGAGCAGCGCCGGCGCGAGCAGGAGGAGAAGCGCCGCATCGAGGAGATGGAGCGACGCCGCAAGGAGGAGGAAGAGCGACGGAGGGCCGAGGAGGAGAAGAGGAGGGCCGACCGAGAACAGGTAGGAGCTGAAGGAGCAGAGGGGCGATAAACACCGACGTAAGATCGATTTAAAACCAGATCAACAAGTTTTATATCTAAATACTGTGGAGAAAGTATTACAAGCAAAATGATAACCTCAAAAATGTCATTTCATCTGAAATCATCACATTTTTAAAACAATTTCTCCTCAACTATCTCTGATTTATATCATGAAAAACTGATATTTATAAATTATTTAAATTTAGATGCTCTTCCAGTAGCAACATGAGTCGTAGTGGACGCTGGAAATCACAACATAGAATATAAGAACACATCGATCAGACATAACATCATGACCACCTGCCTAATACTGTGTTGGTCCCCCTTAAAATGCTCTGAACCATTGGGCCTGGACCATTAAGGTTAATTTGGGTGTCGTCTCAGCGCATTTTGATACAATTTAAGAAAATTTTGGCTTTTTTTTTTAGTTAATTTTGGTATATTTGGACACTTTTGCCAAGTTTTTGGGCATATTTTGGCCCATTTTGACAGATTCTGAGCACATTTTGGTTCATTTTTGGCTTGTTTTAGCTTAAATTTCTCCAATAAGCTGGCAGAGACAAATCTAGAGGTTAATAGTGGGCAACTACTGGTGTCACCACCACTAAATATCCTTTCTTTAAAATAAAAGACTTTATACCACTACTTTTTGGGGGGGCAAGCTCCTGCGACCCTCTAAAAATGGCTTCGTGACCCACTTTTGGGTCCTGACCCACCAGTTGAGAACCATTGGACCAGAGGACCTCTCAGGGTGTCCTATGGTGTCTGGAACCAGGATGTTGGTGCCAGAAAGGCAGGAGTTCAGGCGGTGAAGCAGACTGAACTCCTGCCTTGACTCCTCGGTGTCGTTGGGTGGCGGGAACGGATCGGGTAGCCTTAAACAAAAAAACCCCACTGAATACAAAGGAGTGAACCAGAGGTCTGAGTTATTCCAGTGGATCCTTTGGCTACTCTGTGTACACTGCACAACCCAGAGTACCCAAGAAATCCACTGCCAACATCCTGGTTTCAGACCCCATAGGACCCCCTGAGAGGTCCTCTGGTCCATTGGGCATGGACCAGAGGACCTCTCAGGGGGTCCTATGGGGTCTGGAACCACTGGATCCTTTGGCTACTCTGGCTTGTGCAGTGGGGCCTCTGTCAATCCAACTGGTTCCACTGCATCCTGTTGATGCTTGATCAGAATGGGCTGTAGGAAGTCTGGAGGTCACATCAACATGTTGGACCATTGTCATGTTCCTCAACATGTTCCTGATTGGTTGGTGTTGTTGCCATGTGGTGGGGGGCATTTTCATCCAGGGACATTTGGGATTTCCGTACGTTAAAAAAAACTGAAAAATATTCGATGTAGCATCTAAAATATCACAAATACCATTCTAAATATTCCTAGTTGATGATCTGAGATGGAATAAGACTCATATAATCACTAATCACTTTCCTTTTTGGGTCATGCAAGTTATTTTTTGTGTTATTTTGAAATTAATCGTGGTAATATATATTTAAAACAAGACTTTCAGATTTAAGAAATGTCTTGTTTGGGGAGATTGATTCCTCCTTACCACAGTTTTTTCTTTTTTCAACAAGTCGAAACACAACAACAACAAAGACCTCAGGTGCAAAACAGGACGAACCCACTGAGGCTCATTTTCAATCAAGCTAAATATGCCGGGCGATGTTTGTCACAGTCCAAAGTATAAACCGTCCTGAAGTGTCACCGGTGGTCCGACAGTTGTCTTATTTATCCAGAAGAGCAAAGCAGCTCAAACAAAACAAAAACATAGAGGCCCCATGTGAAATATTGATGCCACATGAAGTGCACCACCCAAAGTGAGCGTATACTGTCTGGTACTTGTACTAAATGGATATTTCTCTTCATTAGTGTCCCAAATTTGAGTCCCGTTCCCTCATGACCGGAGTCATCTGAGGCGTTGCTGCTTTGGTCAACATGTGACATGTTGGGGTGTCCTTTTATTGTCCCCAGTATAAGGAGTGTCTGAGTGCTGCTCATTGTGTTGGAGCAGCGTCTGGATATGCCACACCCATGGACTGAATGGAATTAATGCATCACTGAGGCAGTGGTGGACTCAAATTTGGGACATTAATCAAGAGAAACATCCATTTAGTCCAAGTACCAGACAGTATACGCTCACTTTGGGTGGTGCACTTCATGTGGGATCAATATAAACATAGCAATGCTCAGCTGTTGATGGTTGACATATCAGGGCCGCATGTCTCCAATGCTTTCCTCCCCTTTAAGGACACCATGAAAGATCTCAAAATGCTTCCAAAGATGGGGTATTTACCTTTCAACATAGAAGCGAGTCCTGCAATCCAGACACTAATGCTTGATTTCCAAGATCTGGCTCCTTCCTACCACGGTTACCGTGAAGTTGAAACGTGTAAATCGAGGCCTTATTATTACAATAATTTTATTTTACAAGCATTTTTTTACAGCACGGTTGTTAAGTCTTGAGAAAAACTAAACTAAAATCAAATATTGCAGCTCCTGGGTTCATTCTTGTGCTTCAGATTGTTATGTTGTACTGTTGACGTGCTCCACCACACTTGCCGACTAAACTCTGAGTTGCTGCTCTGACTTCTAACTGTGTTTGATGGACAGGAGTACATCCGTCGCCAGCTGGAGGAGGAGCAGCGGCACCTGGAGATCCTGCAGCAGCAGCTGCTCCATGAACAGGCCATGCTGCTGGTGAGTGTTTAAACCTGGTTTCCCCTGTAATAACAACATAAACAGTCTTTATGTATGCTGAGAGTTTTGGCCCCGTCATTTTATTTCCTTTGCCTCTGAGTTTCCTAGAGCCGTTCCATGTGTTTTTATGTCCCATGTGGTTCTTTTTAATGTTTCCACAACTACGACCCAGGCTGTTAACTTCATACTGCAGCTACTTATTATTATTATTATTCCACCGAGCGCTTCTGGGTTTGTTTACCTTCCGTCCTAAACTGAACCAAGTTTTGGAGAACAACCTGTGATTTTAGTAGATCCGACGGGAGCCGTTTCCAGCCGAGGTCCAAGCACAACAAGCGTTCTGAGGGTTTTCTGGCTGAGGGGATGTTTACAGGCCCAGCAGTGACGTGGACGTCGTGAAGCAGGAAAGAGGGCTTCCCCTGTTTTCATGCACAGGAGTCGGGTTGTTCAGGCGGTCGGTACGACTTGGTGCTGCTCGCTTTGCCGAGGATGTTCACATAATAAGCGGACATGAGCGATCACGTCCCCACTTCCAGTTCCACACCATCACTTCATCACCAGGCTGAAAACACACACGTCCTTACATCAGAACCAGCCTTCACACTTCACCGGAGCTAATTCAAAGTATTAAAACATTTGCTTTGAAGATGTCAGAGGATAAATATTCTACATTGGACTTAACGACCTGCTGCTATATTTAGATGCAGCCACAGCGAACCCAGAGCATTAGACTGTAAACTGTATTAATGGCTCAGTGGTTTTTAATACTTACGACCACAGTTAAGTGTTTCAGCAGGCGTCTAGTTGGACACGTTACATGTTTTCACCACCAGCCTGCTGTGTGAGAAGCTGGTTATGTTATTTTTTTAGGGGCTGTATGAGATTTATTAATGTCAGGAGAGGGACTGAACAGTGTTTAATATTTAGGAAAAGCAACACCCAGTAATGCCTCCCCACTGCAGCTCTACTTCCCTCTTATTGCTGTGCTGAAGACGAATCACAAGGACGGATCAGGAAGTTAGGAGACTGTCTCTGGCCGCTATCCCCATGGAAGCAGCCTCCATGTGCAGCAGCACAGAGATCCCAGAGCTTCTGCAACGCTTGTCATGTTCCCTAGAAGCAAACATGTCGAGGTGGAGCATGTCGGTTGTTCTGTTTTGGCAAATAAACTGTCTGTAATCACCCCAACGAACAAACCGGTACGCTCCAGGGCCGTATTCACAAAGACTCCTGAGGCTAAAAGCAGCTCTTAGTGACGTCATTCTTAGAAAAATCTGAGAATTTCTCGAGTTCTAAGGTTTTTCTTGGTATTTTGGTAAAATAAAAGTTTTTCACAAAGCGTCTTAGGCCTGAGAAAACTGTTAGGAGGGAGGAGGACTTTTAAGAAGCCTAAGAGTGTCTTAAACAGACAAGATGGTGGAAAAACCGAGAGGAAGGAGAGATATTCTCTGTACGTTAAAAGACAGTGATTTAATAAAACGCTATCAGCTCGATCATGCAGGAATAATGTTTATGGTTGACCTCAGCTCAGTAACATAATAACTCCTGAGATGAAAGTCATCATAACACTGTTACCTGACCACAGGTAAAATGCAGCAGTGATGACTTGGGTCTGTCACAACCATCTAATAATAATAATAATAATTCATCAATTTTATATAGCGCTTTTGTGGTCACTCAGAGACGCTTTACAGAATGGACAGATAAACAGACAAACAAACAAACAAAAAAAAGGGTTAAGCAAATGCCAGGTCAAACAGATGGTTTTGAGAAGGGTTTTGAAAGTAGAAAGTGAGTCACAGTTCCTGATGGATGATGGGAGTCAGAGTTCCAAAGTTGGGGGGCAGCGGCTGCGAAGGCTCGGTCCCCCAAAGTCCGGTGCTTGGTGCGGATGATGGGCGTCAGGAGGTTCAGGTCTGCGGAGCGAAGGTGACGGGAGGGTCGGTGTCTTTGGAGGAGGTCAGAGAGGTGAGGAGGGGCCAGGTGATGGAGGGACTTGTAGGTGAGGAGAAGGAGTTTGAAATGAATGCGGTATTGAACCGGGAGCCAGTGGAGCTGACTGGTCACTCTGTCAGCAGAGAGACCAGTCAGACCAGTACGGCACTTTCACAGCCTCGTATCGATGCACGATTTGTTCGCTTTCAATCTCCTCTCCTTTGGATTGCAGCTCGTACCAGAGCTTCTCACAGCATCACAGGACCTGCTGACAGCTGAGTCTGAGTCCACCATTAATATCAAACACATGAAGTAGTAAATGACCAACATGGACAGTAAACATGACAATAAACAAGTCAATATAATCAACATGTTAATGAGGTACGTTCAGACATTTGAAGCTGAGTCACAACTAATTTAATTTAGCTGAGTTTCATCATCATGACATCAAATTAATGTCACAATAACACATTTCTGAATACAGTCCAGGTTATATGATCGGTTGATTTTACTGTCCGTTCATTACGAGGAGAGCAGAGCGCTTTGTTCTTATGTCTTTCCCCCTTTTTATACCAACCAATCACAGCCTTTAGACTGCGTCACCCCTAACAACGGGGTCAACCACACCTCCTCACTGTACCTCCTTCTGGACCCTCCTGGCTCAAAGTTGCTCTCAGAAACTTCCTGAATCACTCTGAAGCTCAGATTCCTTGCTGGGAGTTTTAAGGCTCAGTTAGGAGATCTCTGAGAGGACTCTAAGACGCTTTGTGAATACGGGTCCTGGTGCGTTTAGGAAACCCCAGACTTTTCCCCGGTGCTGTTTCTTCTCCAGGTGGTAGCCGCAGACCCACCTCTAATCCCTATTCATGACCCCGGACATTAAGGTTGGATCATCCTGGCGGCAGACGCACAAAATGTACTTCTCTCTTTCCCTTCTGCTGCAGTTTGAGATCTACTGAGGAGCTGCAGATGCTTCAGCAGCCATTAAAACATGTTGAAGGTGCAGCTGCTTTACTGCCCCTATGATACATTAACACTATTGATATATGAGCTTCTCTTGTCTAGAGAAACAACATTTGAGACAACATCATCCATCCCCACTAATCGAACACACTGGTGCTTGTTTTCATTATTTTTATGATTTGATGCATATAAAGGGCGACTATTAAGTCTTTTAAAAGGCAAATGTGATTAGAAAAAGGAGGAATTAAATAGAAACTGACCCTCCACCTCCTTCCTTAATAGTTTCCATACAGTCTCATAGGTCCAGTTATGCCGGCGTCTCACCATTACATCACAGTGACACTTCCTATCATGTGCCACATCAAAGGTTTTATAATTCTGAGAACATGCTTACTTGAATCTGTCCAGTGGAACACGGTTTTTCATGCAGATCAGCTGGATTTGACATTTGACTCTAAGCTGCTGGAAGGTATAAATGTCCAGAAGGCATTAAAGTTGCTTGGGAGTCTTCTAAGTGGGTACAGAGTTGTGGAAACCTTGCCGAGCCTTTTTCTGTCGGTGGTTTTGGTTCAACTTGACCCTCCCTGTACTCAGGAGTACAAATGGCGGGAACTAGAGGAGCAGCGACAAGCCCAGAAGCTCCAGAAACAGCTGCAGCAGGAGCAGGCCTACCTGCTGTCTCTACAGCAAAACCAGAACCTGGACAGTAGCAAACCGGCCCCGCAGCAGAGCACCAGACCTCCACAGAACCCTGAACCCGACACGGTGAAGCCTCTGCAGAGCCCTGAGCCGGACGCAGTGAAACAGCCACAGAACAGTGAGAGGACTCGGTCCAGTCCGGCCTCCAGTCTGGAACAAACTACAGAACCGAAGCTTCCTGTTGTGGACCTTCCAGGCCCCGCCCCTGACTCTGAGCCGGTCAGAGAGGTGAACCTCGAAACGCGACGCCGTTAAACTGACTTCTGTAGAACGCTTCCTCTGCTTGTGTGAACTCACTCCCACTGCTCTGGGTGTGCTGTGTACATGGTGGTGGTCGCTGGTGGTGTGGGGTGAATGGATGCTTCGTAGAACTCATGATCTTTCTCTGAACTCACAAGTCTAATAATCAAACAGGTCCATGGTGCAAATATACTCCAGAGATTCTGGACCAGCAACAAAAGACTCTTCTCATGTTTGAATCCAAATACACTGAACAAAAATCTAAACACCCCATGAGAAATATTGATGCCACATGAAGTGCACCACCCAAAGTGAGCGTATACTGTCTGGTACTTGTACTAAATGGATATTTCTCTTGATTAGTGCCCAAATTTGAGTCCCGTTCCCTCATGACCGGAGTCATCTGAGGCGTTGCTGCTTTGGTCAATATGTGACATGTTGGGGTGGCCTTTTATTGTCCCCAGTATAAGGAGTGTCTGAGTACTGCTCATTGTGTTGGAGCAGCGTCTGGATATGCCACACCCATGGACTGAATGGAATTAATGCATCACTGAGGCAGTGGTGGACTCAAATTTGGACACTAATCAGAGAAACATCCATTTAGTACAAGTACCAGACAGTATACGCTCACTTTTGGTGGTGCACTTCATGTGGCATCAATATTTCACATGGGGCCTTTAGATTTTTGTTCAGTGTATAAGGTAGATTTCTAAAGTCTTAAAGGAAGTCTGCGTGTCCTGGATGTACCACTGTATACAAACGAACAGCACACTCTCGTTTTAACGCCCTGCAGCTCTTTAATTGGCCTTATTCTTGGGTGAAAGACTGAAATTGTCTGACATTTAATCTCCTCCCAACGTGACCACCGAGTTTTCTGTGAGCTGAACGGCTCCTCCTTCTCAGCGAGGGCACCACTGCTCCTCTAATTAGCCCCGCTGTTGTCTTTGTCGCCATATTAATGAAGCTGCTGTAATAACGAGCCACCTCATTAGTCCTCAGAGCGGCTCCCCGTCTCTTCCTCATCGGCGTCCTGGTGTTTCCATTTAGTGCCTGGTGGGGGAGAAAGAGAAGAGAGGCATGAATCCAAAAGAATCTCACCGACGAAATCGTCCATGTGTGGTCTTTGTTTTTTAGTTTAGTTGGGGTTTTTTGCATAGGAATGGATTGGGACAAGAAATTTCATCAGAAGCTTTACCTTGTTTAGGGGATTCAAAACTCACACTGGCAGCCATATTGGAAGCAGCAGGTGATTGTTATGTTCAGTTTGGCCGTTCCAGCAAAAGGTTAGAGATACTGAGAGGATAATCCTGGTTTAACTGGGGTCTGATTGTCAGAGTTTAGCCACCATCCCAGTCAATAATGATTCAGTGTAAGGAGGAAGTCTGATGAGATAGACCTTCGTGTTTAAAGAATACTTTTAGTCTTGCTCGCTGTTAAATGTCAGAAACACTCCTTCGTTACCGCGGTGAATCCTGGACCTCAGTGTGTGGCCTAACCCTTCTGTTTCCACCCCACATAAAACATGCATGACACTCTTGCTGGTCATGGTGCTCTTGTCTAGCAGGGATGTGAGAACCTTGTGGCGACTATAACACCGCTGCCCTTGACGAGGTTGTTCCTGCTGCTGTGCCTGAATCGGCAGATGACTTTCTGACATGTTTGTACCACTGCTAGTACAAATCCGTCTCTTCTCTGTGGGAGAAACTAACAAACTGTAGTCTGCCGTGGCTTCTGTCCGTTATGTCTTTATGCACCGACACACACTGGCCTGCGTCCTCAATCCACCACTAATGCTGCCGTCTGTCCTCTGCAGGCTGATGAGCGATATCGGAAGAACATCCAGGGGTCTCCTCAGGCGGCTCAGACCAAACCCCAGCAGCCTCCGGTGCCCCCACGCTCCGAGTCCTCATACCCCAATGGGAACTCGGCATCTGAGGCGCCTGCCATGCACCGGCCTGTGGAGCCTCAGGTATCCAAGACAACCTATCATTCTTCTCTTATTTGTATTTCTCAGCCGTTGAACAGAGGAAGCACTCTGAGCTGCTGTACAATGGGTTGATTGTTGAGTTAAAGTGTGCTGCTGCTTTTCCTCTCCACACCATAAAGTACATGTACATGGAGTCATATGACATGACTGTAGGCCGTATGACGACTGCCTTCCTGTTACTTTGATCCAACAATAGCAATTTAGCTGTTTTCCTAACCTTCCCTTCCATCCAACTGAAACCGCAGCGACTCTTGTGTTATTATTTCACACCCAAGACTTTCTTGTGCGGTTTCCCACTGTCAGGTTGCATTGGGGAGGTGGATACAGGTGACGCAAGCGCTGAGGATGAAGTCTGGTTCTTAGCTCGTTTTTCAGTCTACACTGGGTCGTAGTGGTGGATACCAGCTGAACTGAAGCTTTGACTGATGGGTTACAGGGATGTCCTGATGTTCCCCAAGTGTTCTGGATCCCATTCCTTTCCAAGTCATTTCACATTTAGTATCTGCTGACACTGAGTTCCAATCAGATACCATTCTCCGATGGTACGTTAAAGTTATTAAGATCAATCCAATGTATGCGCTCGACAACTGAACAACACTGCAATGCATTAAGAAAAAAGTATTTAATGTTAAAAAGGTCTGGTGGGCACTGTCTGGAATGTAGAATTGAGACGGTAGGCTGCACAAGCTCCAAGAGATGGTGAAACTCTCTATTGTCTACATGCATGTCAGAAAATCTATCTGCAGTACCTGGTTGTGCCACCAGGTGGAGCCTCCTACTGTTTAATGCTGTAGTGAACAAAGGCAAGAGTCACCTGGCTGCAGACCTCCACTGTGAGGACAGGAAGTAACGGGTAAAAAAAGGAAAGGACATTTAAAGCGTCCAGTCCGGTAGGTGGCGGTGATGCATGTGAAGTTGGTTTGCTAACCGCTAATTTAATCAAACGAAGAAGCAGCCATTTAACGAGTGGTTGTGGTCGTTTCTCAGTATGATTATAAGATTATTTGAGGCGATAAAGTGGTTGTATAAACATCAAATCTGTGGTCAATTTATCAGGATAAATTCTGCTTAAAAATGTATGATGTTGGAGATGTGAGTGTCCCCGTTAGACAGCTACTACCAGGCGGTCAGCGCTCACAGCTCCCCGCTGACAGCAGCCTTAGCTCGGCTAGACTTTCTGAAATCTGCCGCTGGCTCTGACGGTTCTGTAGCAGGATAGAAGTAGTTTTACGGGAATCTAATGGTCACACTTTTGTTATTTAATGTCCCCGGTCGCCGACTTTGTCATTATATTAGTAATTATTGTGTTGTCTTCATCACCTGTAGCACGTCTTTGTTCTATTCTTATGACTGTAACTGTGCATTAAAAATAACATTTAAGGATTTTTCTGTTAGCAGGAATAAAACTCACAGTGGGGCTCATTCTCAAAATAATCACAAGTTTAATATATAAATTAAAACGATATATACTATAGATGATGGTCTAGTAGATTTTACGTTGTATTGCTAATGCATTAGCCTGAAAATTAATTCCACCAGAAGTGCCTAAGCGATTTTATTTTGTAATGCATCCCGTGCATTTCCTGTCCTGACAGTGGAGGTCTGCAGCCAGGTGCCTCTCAACAAAGGAGGCGTCACTCAGACTACTGGTGGTTTCATGTTGGCAAGCAGAGAGCATTGTGAGGGTTTAGCTAACAACGGGCACCATGACAAAGACTTCTGTGGTGCTTCATGTCCTCCAGCCAGGGCTCATGTATTTGTCGTCAACCGATCGTTTATTGGCCGATAATGCTAAGAAATGACGTCTTGCTACATGTGGTGTTCTGCCTTTAAGATGCCTACTGTGTGACAGCAGATGTAGAAGGACTGGCTTGGGTCAGCGCCGATACCGATCCGGCTTCATTGGGACATCCTGAGTTTCAAAACATGTACTTTTGTATTTATGTGCTTATTTCCTGATGAATCAGCATCTGACCGGAGCAGCAGTCGCACTTTCTCTTGTTGGAGTCAATCTAAACTTTGGCACATGCTTCAATCGGCCTCATCAACCGTCCAACCTTTACTTTTCAGTCATAAACCTGCCATTTTAATTACGTGGACGGGCCGAAGTAGACTTCTCAGAGGATGCTGTCAGCCTGTTCGTACTGAATAGATTTATGATGCTGTCACTTCACGGCGTGATTTAAAAACCTGGCTCTCCAAAATGCTGCTTCACTGGGAAAGAGCATCGCCTTGTTTCCTGCTTTATGACTGACTCTTATGCATTTCACAAGTCTTGCATTGACTTTCTGTCTTTCAGGTGATTTCTTTTGGTGTTATTGATGTACTCGTGCTCTGTTGACTGGCTGTGCTGCTTCCTTCTTGCATCGCGTCTTTAGCCGAACTCTTTCAGGTCGTTTCATCCGGATGATGGATCCAACTTTTGCCGAACTTGACGACTCTTCAGTCTCCGGGTTGTCGTCGTTTCTATTCCAGTGCCCTCATTTGAATAACCAGATTGTAGAGCTGCGTTAAACCTCGAAGCTAATGACGGATTTCTCATTTGCAGACTGAACAACACAAAAAGGTTTCTCGCCCAGCAGAAACCCTCTTTGTTATTAAACTTTTTTGTGGCAACGAAAGAGAAATGATTACAACCCTCCTCTCTCTCTGGTTGACAAGGTGTCCTCCCACAAGAGTTCTTCCACCCAATGTGCAATTATGACGCGTTTTTATGTGAGCATGTTCGCCCGGCGGTGTGCTGGGGCTGCTGTACCTCCACGTTGGGTACTGGTGATTAAAAACATCCATAATTCATGAGATGTACAGCGGGGTGACTCAGACAGCACTTTCCCAGAGAAGGATTGAATCCACCGAGGATGAATAATCACGGTTCATTGAAGTCGATCTGTTTTGAACACGTCACACAGATTAAATTACACAGAACTGATGCTGTAACTCGGTAAAACGGGGGCTGATGATGTAATTCGCCGGTGCGTTAATAAAGCGTCGCGTTAAAAGTGGATTAATCAGTTTTCCCTCATTAGCGGCGAATCGTCAGGCTCAGACGTGCCGTTGTTGTGTTTTATCTTTGTTCCGCGCAAAGGCTTGGGTCTGTGCTGAGGCACCTGAAGTCATCTGATTAGAGATAATTAAACACGAATCTTAATTTCCAAGTGGCGAGACGCTCTTGAAGCACTTGACATGGTGCTGGAGTCAGTTCGCAGCCCTTCAGTTGGCATATTTTCATGCCTAGATGATAATTTATATTGTTTGTGTCGCGACGTGTGAGCTTAAACTGATGTGACACCCATGTGGTCGGTGTCTGGTTGGGTTTAAACTAGCAGAAGGTCGTGGTTTAGATACATCCAGAGTCAAAGTCACATGCTTTCTTGCCCCATCCATGAATGTTTGCATGCTGTCGTGGTTCTCCCTGTATGTATGTTTGCATGCTCGCTTGTTTATACAGTTTTTCTACATGCCTGATTGTGGTGCTGAGTTCTCCTGAGGCCTAAAACTGGTAGAACTCAGGTTTTCTCACCTTAAACAGAAATTACACGGCAATTTCCAGCCTCAGTTGAGTGGATAAAACCTGGGAGAGGCAGAATATATTAGGGATGCACGATAATGCCAATTTCAACTAATACCGATAATCTATAATTTTGTACTTATTGCAGCCGATAACCGATAATGTCAACTGATTGGGTTCCTGCCGAGGTGTTGAGCGGGGGGAGCGGGAGCATGAGGGAGTCGGGGGTGACACCAGAGTTGGCAGGTCCATATAATACAACCACGGTGGTGTTCTAGAGCCTTGGCAGCACTTGGCAGTGCTCGGTGACGCTCGGCGGCGCTCGGCAACACCCCCTGGCAGCGGCATGACTACTCCAATATCAAAATTATTATCCCAAAACCACCACAACCAACCAATATTCCCATATTCCAATTTTGGGGAGCAGCCCTAGTTAAATGTCTTCTTCAGACAAGGTAAACAAAGTCCACACTGGTCAGTGCCGCCATGCTGCTTGTTTTTTCTGCCCGCGCAGTCTGATGACATCACACACATGCGCCAGTACCGTCGAGGGGCTGAGGAGCCAGGCATTAGCACAAACCACAACACACAGACCAACGGCAAAAACCAAGGTTCAAAGTCTTTATTATTATCAGCTCATTTTTTTATTATCGGAATGATAATAATGATAAATATACTACAACTACGGCGGCGTTCTAGAGCCTTGGCGGTACACTAGATCCTTGGGAGCACTCGGCAGCGCTCGGTGACACTCGACGGCGCCCGGCGGCACTCGGCGGCGTACTACAGCCTCGGCAAAGCTCGGCATCGCCCCCCCGCAGCGGCACGACTATTCCAATATCAAAATTATTATCCCAAAACCACCACAACCAACCAATATTCCCATATTCCAATTTTGGGGAGCAGTCCTAGTTAAATGTCTTCTTCAGACAAGGTAAACAAAGTCCACACTGGTCAGTGCCACCATGCTGCTTGTTTTTCTCTGCCCATGCTGTCTTATGACATCACACACATGCGACAGTACCATCAGGGAGGGGAGGGGTTGAGGAGCCAGGCATGAGGACAAACCACAACACACAGACCAACGGAAAAAACCAAGGTTCAAAGTCTTTGTTATTATCGGCTCATTTTACTATCGGAATGACGTCATAATTGCCGATATTGACGGAAAATTATCGGACGTTGATTATCGTGCATCCCTAGAATATATACTAAAATGTCTCTTTAAAAGTTTCATTTCTAAATAAATAGCAGTTAATTGAGGCAATAATGGTTAAATTGTGTGGAAAGCGTTTTAGTTCACATCCCTAACGTTGATACTGATGCATATAAACGACCACACGGTAGATTAGAAAGATTAAAATGACTGTTTTCATCCCAGGATGCTTTGAGCTTCATGTCTTCACTCCCTGCTTGTGCATGTTGTTGTTCCTGTGCCGCTCTCAGAAATCTAAAGCTTGACGTGGCGCCGTTTGACGCTCAGGCTGGACTCCTGAGTGGCGACGGCTGCAACGCGCTTCGATTTCTGGGCGTTCCTTCTGTCGTCCTGTTGCGCTCCAAAAACCGGGGTTCTTTAGGGGCTTTGCAAAGATGCGGAGCTGATTCACTGGAGCTGAAACGTCTGCAGGTTTCATCTCTGAAGCTGCTGACTGTAGTTAAAGTCAAACATGCAACTGGAATCAGCTGCTGCGCCGTTGATTCAGAGTTTCACAGCAGGAGTTTTTAGCCTTAATTCTGATGCACTGATGGTTCTATACTCTGCCAGGTTTAGATGGAGCTCTGGGCACAGATGGGAGATCGTCTCCGTCAGATTTAATGCAAAGCAAAAGGTTAAACACCCCGAAAGAGATTAAATTCTTCCCTCCTCCACTTCAGAGCTCTTTAAAAATCCATCATTTAATTATAGCTCCTACGTTTTCATCCATGTCAACTGCACGGCTCAAATTATAAACACACAGCAAAATCCTCAGACGCGCCAGCAGATCGGAGGTAAACGACAACCCCGATGCACCGTCCTGTCGTTCTGCTAGCAGGGGCAGCAGGATTAGCTCTCTGCCAGATGAGGAAACGTTCTGTGGCATCATTAGTGAGAGCAGAGGGAAGCTGTTGTCATTAATTAATAAGTTAATCACTAATGTGTCCTGTGAAAAGGCACAGCTCTTCCTGGGTGTTATCACTCGCTGTAAACGCTCCCTTTGGTGCACAAGCTGCCAAGTACCGTAAACACGACAGAGGCTTGACTTCGAATGGCTGAAACTTCACGTTACAGACAGATGAAGCCAGTCGTGTTGCGCACAACACACCTGAGGGCTCCAAAAGCTTTTAGAAAAGGTTCGTTCTGTCTCAAACCCTCAAATTTCTGATTGGCCTGCAACTTTTACGGCATAAAATAAGGATATTTATAGAGATGTTCGTGAGGGTACAGCTTCATATACGGAATACTTTCGAAGATTTTAACAAAAAGCTGGTTTACCCACTTTTAACGTGCTTTTCCACACATTTATTACTGGTTTACAGATTATTATTATTAAGACAGATGAGGCAGAAAGGAGAAGAATTACAGAAAGTGGCTCGGTGGTTAGCAGCGTCTCCTCACAGCTAGAAGATCCCCGGTTCGCGTCCCGGTTAGGACGCCTGGGATCTTCCTGTGTGGAGTTTGCATGTTCTCACCAGGTTCTCCAGCTTCCTCCCACAGTCCAAAAACATGCTGAGGTTAACTGATTATTCTAAATTGTCTGTAGGTGTGAATTAGACTCTATAGTTGTGTCCCAGTTCAGGGGCTGCATCCTTCAAGGCTGCATACATCACAGCGGTGCGACTAAGGCCGTCCCATTCCATTAAAACTCGAAGACTCCTTCAAATGCGGCCGACGAATGCGTCCTTCTTTTCCACGGATTTGAAGGATGCATCGGTGGATCCTTCGTAGCCCCAACTATCCCAAGATTCATTGCGCGCCAGAGACAGTTGGATCAACTGCTGGCGTTTTAGCTGACGGAGAAGATGGATTCATCAGAGGCGGAGGATTCTAGTTTTAAATATAAGTATTGTGTTACAGCTCACTCTGATAGCTACGATACAAATGTTGAAAACATTAAAAGAAAATTTAAAAACTGATTAAGTTACGTTATTGATGTGAGCCGCTCAGACAGTCCAGTCCCGTACCACCGGACAGTACCAAGACCCTCAAGTCTTCAAGGATATAAAACATATTTCGGCGGTCTGGGTTGCTGGGCGACCGGAGCGGCGCTTCAGGACGTCATGACGCAAGCAGGAAGTTCGGCGTAGGCTGGACCGTCTCAGTTAACAAACGCTCATGCAGCCTACCGTCCTTAGAAGGACCCAGCCTTCGAAGGATGCAGCCCCTGAATTGAGACACAGCTTATATGTAGCCCTGTGATAGTTTGGCGACTTGTCCAGTCAGCTGGGATAGACTCCAGCAACCCCGCGACCCTGCAGAGGATTAAGCGGGTCTATAGATAATGTATGGATGGACAACAGGGCTAATATATATAAATATAATAATAATAAAGGTCTCACATAGACAATACACCAGGCATGGAGGATAATGTACCCACAGCTCTGTCACTGCAGTCAAAAAGACGTTATTGGTGGAACAGACCAATGGTTAACACGATTATAAATACTCATATGTGACTTTTCATGGCAGCTTCAATTTTTTTTACAGTCACTTTAAAAAAAAAAAACAGAGACTATTTGATCTATTTGTCCATTATTGCAGATTGTTAATCAGTGACACGATGAGAAATAACAGTGGAAATTCAAGGTTTTTATCTCAAATAGTTCCTGAGATGTCGTTGTCCGAACTCAGCCTGTCCTAAGCCTGTGTTAAAAAATAAACAGAAAGTGGCATATTTAAATGAAAAAATAGATAAAAATCTCAGAAAGCGCTTCATATATCGATCTAAAACTCTATAGATACTCTTTTAAGTATCTATCGTTCATGATCTGGTCGAGCAGAAGGTCCCTGATGGTTCCAAACAGAATCCAAAGGGCTCCTTAAGTTTTTAGTTTCCATGTTGCTCCAGTCTGACGAACCCCTAAAGAGCCCCGAAGCCGTCCCTGTCTGTACGCTGCATGCAGACTCACCTGTGCTCCCCCATGTCTTCTGTTCTTGTCTGGAAGGTGCGCTCCCATCTGGCTGCCTTAAAGAGCAGCAACAGCGTGGCCTCGTCAAACGCCTCCACCTCCGCCCCGCCCGTCGTGTCGCGGTCGCACTCCTTCAGTGAGCCGCCCGTCCCTAGCTTTGACAATCTGCGCCACGAATCTCACCAACACCCTCCTCCTCCATCATCATCATCATCATCACCAGCATCATCATCATCATCAACGCCTGCACGCACTGACCCACAACCCATTCCCCAGCCCAGACCCTCGCCCCGCGAACCGGCCCCTTCAGAGGAGGTCCCGCCCAGGGTAAGGACAGGAAGAAAGACCCCGGTGTAGTCTGGTAGCAGTAGCTGGAGACTTGACGCAAACAGAACTGCTTCTGTGGTTTTTCTCTTCTTGTTGGAGAATCATAGATGAGTTTATTAAACCCACGTTAAGTAGTATAAGTTTTGAAATAAGCTGGGTTGTCAGCTGCGAATCCCCCCAAAAGGTCAAGGCGAGAATTTTATTTTTCGGAACTATTTTTGCGTTACCTCGCAATAAGTTTCACATTCCCTCTGATGCATTTACAGCTGAGTCATACCATGTCAACTCAGCGAAGGTGGTTCCTTGACCACCTCAGAATCTGTTGAAGCTTTCTAGGAGTGATCTTTGGCATCTCAAATTGACATCTGCCCATTTTAAAGCTGGAATCCCAACATTTTCATCATTTTCCACCCAATGGAAATCTTCGATAAATCATTCATGAGTTGGAAATTGAACCAGATGCCACTTCCAGACGTCCACATCTCTTGAAGTCTACGTCCTGGAGTCTTCAGATCTTCAGGAGATGTTCAGAAGTTGCTGGTGAATGGAGGGAACGCAGCAAATTCTGGAAACAAGACTCAGTTTTGTGCTTAAGACCTCTCAGATTGAGGATATCTCTACTACATAGGATCTATTTTATCAGTGTTATTGTGGGAATAACATCTGAATGACATCACTAATGCTTAGAAAGCTCTCATGTGTTAGTAGAGATGGGAGTTATGACCAATCAGAGGTAACGGCCAGATGGACGTCTTGAATCATGGGTAGGATGATGACATTTAAGATAGTAAGAGATGGAAGTATCGTCTACTGGTGCGCCAAGTTTCAGCGTCCTTCCATGTTGTCTTCATGCTAAATCATTCTGCTCCCGACCTTAAAGAGTCATCTTGTTCATACTCCAACAACGAATGGACGCATATGTAGGGTCTAGGACGTTTACTTCTAGAGATGTGGACGTCTGGAAGTGGCATCTGGTTCAATTTACAACTCGAGAACAACTTATTGAAGATTCCCATTGGGTGAAAAATGATGAAGATGTTGGAATTTCAGCTTTAAAATGGGCAGATGTCAGTTTGAGATGCCGAAGATCAATCCAAGAAACAGGTTCTGAGATGGTCAAGCAAACACCTTCGCTAAGTTGACGTCCAGTCCAGTTATACCACACTGCCAGTTTAAGGAAACACTGCAGATTCTATGGTTTGAAAATTCTGTTCTGCAATCTGTGGAGCTGGAGCTGCTCTGCCTGCCTGGAAATAGTCACTGTCCAGCTGCTTTTTGTGGGTTAATCTGTGGAATGTGCAGCTGTAGGACGTACAGATGTGTTACCAACTCTCTGGAAAGTGTTCAGAAATCCAGTAGCTTCAATGCAACTGTCACTGAACACACACAAAGCCACTGGATGTAGTCAGTGTCGGAACCATCAAAAACAAAACGAAGTCACAGCCGCAATCAAACAGTAGCAGCTTCGTCATCCAGTGGTGCTGTACTTTATCCAGCTGAGGCTTTCTGGATGCGTCAAGGGAAATGTCATTGCAAGGTAAGGGGAAAGTATTGCGAGGCAGCAGAAAACTTCTCGTGAGGCGATGCAAAAATAAATCCTCAAAAAACACTCAGCGTGACCTTTCGGGGGCCTCCACAGCTGGGAGCGTTAAACCACTTCTTCACACCGAAACAAAATGTCTGCCTCAGGTTACGTGAAGAAATCGGACGCTGCCGGAGAATTCATTCCCTTTGATGCACAGAGTGTAAGAAAGAGGAAGCTAACATCACGCTGTCAACCAGCGTTGGCGTAAAGACGGTTCATTGTTGTTGATATGAACCACTGTAATCAGTACGTGGCGTTTTTTTTAACCCACTGAAACACAATCTTTCACCACACTTATTCAGACTTTTACTGTGGGACCACAAAAGGACATAAAAATAACTGGGAAACAAAGAGAAACATAAGCACTTCTACAGGAATGTACAGGCTGCTGGACGCTATGGCTAAGTATAGGAGAGACAGGGGGAACTATGCGGCGCTGCCCACACATGCGGGTAGTCAGAATCCAAATAAGTCAAAAGATCTAAACTCAGTCCACAGAGCCAAAGATAGTTACCCACGAGAAAAAGAAACCTTCTGTCAGCCAAGACGGATCACAACCCTGTCAAGGCCTAAACAGCTAAATCATCAGTTTACAATGGTCGGCGTCACCAGAACCATTCCAGTCTTGAGATAAACATGAACGGACATATCGCTGACATTAAGGAGCTCCTGCCCTGCACGGCCTCGTTGTTCTGCTCTTTGGATGCCTCTTGATGTTCTGCTCTGGCTTTTATTGGGTTAACATGTGACTCACTGGGGGAAAATGTGACCGCTGGTGTGACGGATCGGCTTCACGGTGGCGCTCTGGATGTGTGAGGGCGAGACGAGGTGGGGTTGGTCCAGAACGATGTGTTGTGGTGCGTGAGTGGGTTTTAAATGGGATGTATTTCACAGAAGCACCGCACTGCGTTGGTTGGAGATGCAACAGTGACTGTGGAGTGAACACACAAAGTTCATTCCATCACTGACTCTAACAAACCCTACTGTTTCTCTGGCTAAAGTCTTCAGAGCTGTTGTGATGTTGGGTTTTCTGTTTATGTTCACATTCGCTGTACTCCGAAGCAAAAACCCGTGCTGGCAGAGTGTGCATGTATAAGCTGGTCACTGTTTTTATCATGAAAGGTTCCCGTCAGGACAACGTCAAGGTCGCCGGTGTTGTCAAGGCGAGACTCGCCTCATCACCACGGCAACGCCACACACGGCAGCCACGCTGTGCACCGCAACGCCGCCAGGTAAATCCTCAAGACGCAACGCCGGTCTTTGTTTTTGTCTCCTTTACTTCGAACAACTGTTAGTCCTGCCTTTTTTCTCTCTTCTCTCTTCTAATGCAAATGACAAACCAGTAAGCTTAGATAAGGTTTGTTGATTAGGATTGTGGCATTAAAAAATTATAAGATGCCTAGAAAGACTGCTTGAGAATGTTCTTCGAGTAGTTATCTAACTGATAAACGTATAAATATACAAGATATTTGTCGGATTATGTTAAAAAAACAGAATTAAATGTATAAAAACAAAAGCGATGCTAACTGTTTCATAAAAATCGGTATTGTTTGGCATGTAAGTCGCATTTGAAATATAAAAATCATCGGAGAAACAAATCATAGAGGTCCAAAAATCTCGTATTGCAGTATCTATAAAACATGTACATTGATTAATAGTTGAAAATTAACAAGAAATATTGAAATTGCCAATTGGAAGAGCACTAAAACATACATAGACATGAACAGAACCGGGCCCAGACTGGAGCCCTGTGGGACTCCACTGGTTATATCTTTAAAGGAGAATATATTTGTGAATTTTCTGTATATTTAAATGGAACAGTTCTGACACAAATGAGCTCTTACAGAACTTAAACTCCTCTTCGTTAACTCGCCGCCCTCGGGGAAGGAGTCTGAGCGTCGTGCGGCAGCAGAACCCGAACTGCTGTTTTCAGCGGCGCAATTAAAAAGACGTGAAAAGCAACGACTTTCTCAAAGACTCAGGATCCGACGTCGTGTTCTTCACTGTCTGTCTGAGCAGCTCCAGCCTTTGTCTGCGGAGCTGAGTGGGAGGTTTATGTAACAGTGCGAGCTGTCGAACTTCGTCGTGTTTATTTGTGTGTAAACGTGCGCGTTCTCACGTACGTGCACAGTCTTCTGCCTCCAAACCAAAAGCCTTTTCATGAGATTCTCCCGTCGTGCTCCACTTCTACTCTGTGAGGACTCTCAGCCGTCCAGGTCACGGTTATCCTCGTGGTTTCAGTCGCAGCATCAGGACTTGCTGGAGTTTCTTGAAGACGTCTTCGAGAAACTCAAGCAAGTCCAGATGCTGCGATTGAAACCACGAGGACGGTCTAACACACCCCTCGTGTTCCTTCTCTGTATTTGTTAGCACCTAAAGGCGTCATTTGTTGTTATCTAACCAGACACAGGAGGGGAATTTACATGAGTTTTTATATTCGCAGTACTAAAAGTCATGCATTATGCAAAACTCTGATTCGCTTGTTTCACAGTTTGTTGTTTTCTGATCTCTTTGTGCTCTCTACCCACTTTAAAAAAAGTATATTGATGTTGTGTGTCAGGATCCCAAACCCACCCAGCGCTTCTAAATCAAATCACACAGTACAGTGCCTGCAGCATCCCGACCATTTAGAAGTTGCTGTCTGTGCACCAGCTCCTCTGACTTTCTTGACTCTGGTGTCTGTTGCCTCTGCAGTGCGGCGGAGCCTCGGCTGCTGTGGGAACGAGTGGAGAAACTGGTTCCCAGGCCGACCAGTAATAGCGGCAGCGGAGGCTCGAGTTCCTCCAGCAGCTCCAGTAACTCCAGCTCTCAGCCCGGTTCTCACTGTGGCTCTGGAGAGAGGTTCAGGGCCCGCTGTGAGTCCACGCACACTTTGACAAATCAGAAAACACGCAGGAGGTGGACAATTTAGCTGAAACAACACCTCACAATGCAGCTGTGATAAAGCAAACAACACCAGGAGCTACGCAAACACATTTAGGTGGAATCACACATAGACACATCTGTGGATTTCTTTAAACTGACCCTATCACCTCCACCTCCTTCAGCCTCTTCCAAATCGGAGGGTTCGCCCCTCCAGCGGCCAGAGAATGCTGGGAAAAAGCCAGAGGAGAGGAGGGACTTGGTCAGGCCAAACAAACCGGCGGTGAGAGTCGACTAGCCAGCAGCTCGCTAGCAGAGATAGATGTAGACGTAGAACTCTGTGTGTGTGTGTGGTGATAATTACATGATGGCGTGAGGCTTTTAGGCCGGAGTGTGTGTGATGATTGTGTCATGTGATCTCGCCATCCAATGTAATGACGCGACCAGACTGTGTGATGTTTGGACTGAGCTGATTGGCCGACGGGTTTCTGCACTTATTGTTTGCTTTCTCTCCACTGGTCTCTCTGCCTGGGCGGCGGCCATTTCAACTCATGCCTTTTCTAACTTTACTATAATAATAATTTACTTCTTCTCCTGTGCTGTTCTACTTTCTCATCTTTGCAGCTCTGATAGTTGTTACTAGAATTAATCCACTAACCTGACCCGCAGTCGCTTGGAGAGCATCATCTCTTTTCTCGCTTCATCTCTCGGCTTCGCTGCTCTAATGTTGGCTTCTCATTGGCTGGCGTACGTCTAACCACTTTTCTTTTTCAGCAGCGCTCTGTTTCCTGCTTTACTAAAGAAAGATTAACAGAAAAACCCTACATGGCATCCCAGCTAAAGACTTGCAGAATGGACAAAACTCCAACACAGGGAGAAAATGTGAATTCAAGGAGAGAAAATGACCCAGATTTTACGTTTCACACTGCGACATTTAGGACCTGACGGCTCTGGCCAAGGAGCTGCGTGCAGTGGACGACGTCCGCCCTCCGAATAAGGTGACGGATTATTCCTCCTCCAGCGAAGAATCGGACACCACAGATGAAGATGACGACGAGGAAGTGGACCAGGAGGCCGGCGAAGAGTCGACCTCTGGACCGGAGGACTCCAGAGCTGTGTATGTTCACGACTTTACCTCTGAGCTCAAACACTCTGTATTGACTTTGTTGACAGCAGAATGCATCAGGTAACTCTCTGAACCCCAAAACTGCCTGTGAATTTAAAGGCTTTTTAAAACCCACAGCGCATACCTCCGCCAAGGAGCATCAGTCCACCTCCAACACAATCTCCCAATTCACATATTTTCTATGGAACGTTACAGATACAAATGTAATTACATACAGTTCAAATGTCCTACCATCAATGCGGCCTTCACCCCATCCGACCTAATGAACAGGCGCGGCCTCTAGCGCGGCAGCTCCTAACAGCCTCCCAGCTTCTTAGACAACCGGAGATAAGAATGCCGGCCCAACCGTGCGTATGTCGCTCAGGAAGGAAAGAGAACTCCGTCACTGTCGCTGTCTGTCGCGTGGAGACCCAAAATGTCATGTGGTCAGAGGGGGTTACCCCAAAAACAAGAGTGCCCTCTGGTGACTTTTAGAGTAAACCACATTTAATTGTCCACATGGTTACACTTACATTAAAAAACATCCTGGATCCAGACGGTGATCCGGATCAGTCCCAACATGTCATCATTTGTTCCTTGTCCCATTTCACACATTTCCTGAAAATTTCATCCAAATCCATCCATTACTTTTCGAGTTATTTTGCACACAAACAAACAAACAAACAAACAAACAAACAAACCAATGCCGGCCATCACATAACCTCCTTGGCGGAGATAATAATTGGATTCCCACCTTTCTGGAGGTTCTTGAACTATTCATCTGTACCATGTTGTTCCGTCAGAAACCATTTAAAAATCTGAGCCTGAAATTGTGACGTTTCATTGAAATCACGTTACTGTAGACGGATTGTTAGAGCCTGATACGTAACAACGACCCGGATTGTTATAAAAAAAATGTAATAAAACCTGAAATGTACTAACTGGTCGATAATGCAACAAGATGCTGAGCCCAAAACGTAAAAAAAACTTTTTGCGTTATTAAATTATGGGGCCGACAAAATATCTTTCCTGTAATAGTGTAATAATTTCATTGCATCATAGAGAGAGTCAATAATTTACGGATTAAAACGCTTATTGCTTCAATGTAGAGTGTAGTATCAAACACAGATGCCCCTGTCATATATATACATGTATTTTTTATAACAATTCGGGTCGTTGTTACATACAGACCCCCCAAAATTATTTGTACTAACCAGGTTTTGCTTTCAACAGTCACATGGCTTAAATAAAGGAATATTTCTGCTGAACTAGATTGAACTGCAGGCAGTGGTTATAGAACAGGGCAGGTAGACCGAGTAAAACATCTTTAATATGTAGAGTCACACCTGTGGGATCTTGGAAAAATGTTACACGTGTTATTTGATCACTCATGATTTATGGCATTATAACTTTCTTCTGCTGCACAAAAGAGATATTTCAGCTCTCCCTACTTTGAGCCTTGGTTGTGGCGTTTCAGTAGAAGTGCAGGATAATAAAAATGAGCCCACAGTGAGTAAAAACGTGACAGGAAACTGCCTGGGGTTTAGAGGGTTGAGCTGCATGTTGGTTTACCTAAAACCTCCTTTCCATACTGTTACCGTGGGAATTATTTTCCAGCTAACTCATGATGCGTGACTCCTGAACCCTTCCTCTCTCCTGCAGTTCCTCCAGGCTGAGTAACGGAGAGACGGAGTCGGTGAAAACCATGATCGTCCACGACGAAGGCGAGAGCGACGCCGGCTCGACGCCCTGCAAAGACAGCACGCTGATTGTCAGACAGGTACTGGTTCAGGACAAAAGGAAACCCAGACACCAGTCATTCATCACTTTCAGTTGGTCCATTGTTGTGCATTTTGTTTGTTCCTACCCTCGGTGTTTTCTGTTCGTATGTTGTGCTGATCATGTTCTGTTCCTGGATACTCTGCGGCCAGTGGAGCAGCTAGCTTAGCGTAGGATGGGTATGAAGGCTAGCAGGTTTTATTAATGCACACACAGACCAACAGAGAAACACATTAATAAACATTTAAGCAGGTTTTGTTAGATATTAAGTCTGTTTCTGACATTCAAATTTTAGGGTTATTTCCAAAAAACAGCCTTAACAAACACATTATCTCATGCAGTTAGCACCAACGCAAAGGTCAGAGAATAACTTATCTGAGCTTATACCTGATGCTAACAAGAGTTTTCTTTCCGCCTGTAGAATAGCCACTGTAGTGTGCCCTTTGCTCTAGCGAACACCTTCCCTTCCCCTGAACTCATCAGGAACGCATCTAGACCCAAAGTGTTGTACCCCTCTTTCTACTTCCAGAGTGCAGGTGACAACAGGAAGCGTTCGGGCCCCGGCTCGGCCCAAACGCAGACTCCCGTCCTGCTCGCGGGCTTCGCCCCGAGTCCCGGCTCGTTGCCGGGCCCGGGCCTTGTCCACCTCACACCCAGCCCCCACCACCACCACCACCACCATCACCACCACCATCACCCCACACAGCACTCGGACAGGAACGGCTTTGCTGGTCGCATCCACCACCTCCCAGACCTGATCCAGCAGAGCCACCATTCCTCCCCCTCCTCCACCGCATCCAACTCCCCTTCCTCCTCCAGCCTTGCCAGTCCCTCCTCCATGTCCCCCCAGAGTCCCCTGGACAAGCTCGGCATCCTCGCAGAGGTATGTCACCCAGCCAGACTCGGACTCCCACTAAAGGGGGCGTCTTTTATTTTGTAATCTTGGGACACAAACATAAACTCATAGAGAAGCTCTCCTCAGACTGAAGCTCTTTTTACACGACTAACCAGCCTTGCATGCATATTTCTCTACCCTGGATTGGGCAGGGCGCCATCTGCTGGCCACCGTGATTCCTCTCCAGCTCTACATGGCCTCAGTCACCATATTTTTCTCTTTACTGGCACAAGTCCTCTGCAGAGAAATGAAGCTGATTAAGCCTGCAGGGTTGTAGACGTCCTGTTGAGTTTCTTGTGCAAAGGTTTAATACTTTGGTGTAAAATCCAAACAAGTAAAACTCTCTGTAGAATAAGACGGTTTCAGTGCCAGTCCTCCCCAGTGAGTTCTGAAGTGTCCTCTGAGGGTATCTGTGGTTTTATTCTCCCAAACATTTTAATAAATCTCATTGTGCTCCTCGATGTTGCCTGTTTCCAGCAAACGACTCACATTCTCACATCCCCCAGACTATAGATCTTAACACGCAGGGCAGTTAGGAGTGCAGCGGCAAGTATGTCTCCCATGAAAACACTCTTATAAATTGCATTTTCCCCCTTTTTTGTGTTGTTTTTTTGTCGACAGCATTCGTGTTTTTTACCCTTCGCCGGCGTTTTTGTCTTTTTTCCCCCTCAGTATTTATAATTTTACCTGCATGCAGCAGAAACACCTCAGTTTGCCTGCTTGTTTGATCGTCTTTTTATTAATCGTTCACATGGATCATCAGTAAATTCATGTTTGAATGAAAGACAAAATGCTCTGGTGCCATTCAATCCTCTGTGACCTCTCTGTAGAGCCAGTCGAGCAACAACATGCAGAAACACAAGTCTTCTTCCTCCTTCACTCCGTTCATTGACCCACGCCTCCTCCAGGTCTCTCCATCCACCGGCAGCGCCCTCAACAATGTCGGTAGGTCGCTTTCTTTTCTTTTTTTACACTTGAGACGGCGGCGTAGAGCCTCTGCACATTAACTTCCCTACTTTGTTCAGCTGTTATTCATGGGATAAAGTTTGTGCCAGCAGGAAGTGAATTTGAATTCTTTATATCTGAATGTGAATCATTCAATTAGAACCTGAATTGATCGGTTTGAATAATTGCTTTTAAAATCTGAATCTGAATGGTCTCATTTGAAATTGAATCTATTGGTTTGAATGTGTATCAATGTAAAATTGAAACTGTATTTCATTCAGTTGAAAAATTGCAGCTTCCTAATTCAGTCTCACTTTACAGTTTCACTTCTCTCCATTTCAATTTCAAATTTGGAATTCAGTTTTTTGCGCCACACATCCGGGGCCTGGCGTCAGGCAGAACTAGTCGAACGCAGATGGGAAGAAGTCGCTTAACTTGCCACCGACTGACACAAACACTGGATTCACTGGGACACATCCACAGCAGAACTTCATGCTTAACTCGGGTTTATTCACCAAAACACACACAGCAGGACCAGCAGCCTCCCCCATAACAACACGCAGCATCAGAAACTGATCAGATCAAACTGATGTGATGCTGTGTGGATGGCGAGGAGGAGGACTTCACCGGATTGTAGCGTTTTGGCACCGGGACTGATTGCACCAGGCCACCCAGATATGTCCCGGTATGCCAGCTGGCCAGTAAACCACTGGACACGTCGTATTTACAATAATTATTTGTATCGTATGAAACTCTGAGCTATCGTTAGCTGCTGCTGCTAAAGTCCACAGACTACATTCGTTCATTCATTCGGCAAAGACAACGTAAAGCACGTTGCTGTGGTAAAACCGACTTCTTCCCATCTGCGTTCGACTAGTTCTGCCTGACGCCAGGCCCCGGATGTGTGGTGCAAAAAACTGAATTTGAAATTTGAAATTTAAATGGAGAGAAGTGAAACTGAAAAGTAAAACTGAATTAAGGAGCTGAATTTTTCAACTGAATGAAATACAGTTTCAGTTTTACATCGATACACATTCAAACCAATAGATTCAATTTCAAATGAGACCATTCAGATTCAAACTTTAAAAGCAATTATTCAAACCGATCAATTAAGGTTCAGATTGAATGATTCACATTCAGATATAAAGAATTCAAATTCACTTCCTGCTGGTACAAAATTTATCCCATAGTTATTTAATGCAATCAAAGTTAAAGGAGACGGCAGGGACTAACACACCTGGTCAGGATTAGTTATCTGACGGGGATAAAAGAAAACATCTGCAGCGAAGGAGGAGGCACCTTAAATTAACTGAAGAGACTAAATTGAAAATTCTCTTCAGGCAAAAATCCAAAGAGCAGTTCTGGTTGTTAAAATCAACCATGAGGAAAAATCCCTCTTTAAAAGGGGGATTAAGGCAAATGAGTTCAAAAGAGACTCTGAACTGGAGTATTGACGATATTGGGATTTTCCCGCGGCCCAGAGGGGAACAACCCTCGTGTGCACCTACAAAGAGGAAGTCCAGCAGTCCCTGACCTGGTTAACACTCTGTTAGCCATGCTGGTGTAGAATTCAGACCTCTTATAGTATCATTAGACATTGTACGACTTGAGACTTGAGGCTGTGTAATACGCACACACCCTTATCTGCAGGACTACAAATGGCTTGCTTGACCTTGCTGATGGTTTCGTTGGATAACCCTGGTGCACTGTTAGTATAATCACCAATTAAAATGATATTAAATAGATTAGGAACTGATTAGACAGCTTTGCAAATGGCGCTGCTTAGAGGTGAGCTGTTCTCTTCATATTAAACAGGAAGGAGGTTGAACTACAATCAACGCTGTGTGATAAAAGTGGATTAATACACGCAGATCAGACTGACAGATTATTACGTACAATATGTTCAGAACAACAAACACTATCCTGTCATGTAGTGGCTGTATTTATGGTTAGCTGACGATTGCTCGGGTCTTTCTTGATATGATTAAAGTCCTTTAGATGGGAGGTTCCCAAACTTTTCAGCCCTCGACCCTTAAAGTAACAGCGCCAGAGACTCACATAAAAGCACAACAAAAATATTATTATTATTATATAGACTTGCAGCAGAATACATCAGTACAAATCTCCATGTTGTATGTTGGCTAAAATATGCTACGTCGAATCATTTTAAATATTATTTAATTTCTAAAAACCATCTTCCAACACCCCCTCGTGGTCTTGTGACCTAAAATGCTTCAGTTGTGCCTGAAGAGGTCGAAGATCAGAGCATTTATGTTGTAAACTATTCAAAAAGATTTGCATTTATCTCGTGCTCCACCCACATCCACTCTGAAGCTGTGGACGGTGAACCAAACGTGGCCTCCTGTTCCTTAAGAAACAAGGAGGATGAGCGAGTGAAGAGTTCAACAGCAAACCTAAAGCAGCCTGTTAGCGCGGACTGTTAGCTGCCGCGGTTTATGAATAAAGCCTTCTTGTCAACAACAGTCCTTCATCATCAAGGCCACGACTTAAGGACTCTGAACCATGACCTCACCTCATGCAGCTGGTGATCAGCAAACGACTTCATATACGAGATTGTTTAGTCTGCGTTTTATCGTTTGATGGCTTTAGATTTTCCCAGATTTTCCAGATTTAACAACTTAAAAGAAGCAGAGAAAAACTGCGGCATTAGCATTAGCATGTAGCATTTGCACTAGCTAAATGGCAGCATCAGCACTGGTCACTACCTGGGCAATCTCCTAAATGGGCCTAAGTCAGTTGAACACGGCAGTGCTGGTTGAATTAGCAGTTAGCATAAGCATTTAGCAGCTAGCTAAATGGTAGCATCGGCACTGGTCACTACCTGGAGCAGTGGTTCTCAACTGGTCCAGCCTCAGGACCCACTAAGTTTCTATTAATAACAGTCGCGACCCAAATTTTTGAAGTTTGCTGTTCCTGTTAACAAATTAAGGTTTATTTGGGTGGAGTCTCAACACATTTTGATGCAATTTAGGAGAAATTTGGCTTATTTTTTGCTAATTTTGGGATATTTGGATACTTTTGCCAAGTTTTTAGGCATATTTTGTCCCACTTTGACAGATTCTGAGCACATTTTCGTGTATTTTTGACACATTTTAGCATAAATGTCTCCAATAAGCTGGCAGAACCAAACCTAGAGGTTAATAGTGGGCAACTACTGGTGTCACCACCACTAAATATCCTGCTATTGAAAGCAAACTGTGTCATAAGAAACACGTCCTTTAAAATAAAAGACTTTATACCACTATTTTTTACGGGGGGCATGCTTCTGCGACCCTCTAATAATGGCTTCGCGACCCACTTTTGGGTCTCGACCCACCAATTGGGAACCACTGACCTAGAGCATCTCCTAAATGGGCCTAAGTCAGTTGAACGTGGCAGTGCTGGTTTAATTAGCAGTTAGCATTAGCATGGAGCAGCTAGCTAAATGATAGCATCGGCACTGGTCACTACCTGGAGCATCTCCTCAATGGGACTGGGTCAGTTGAACGTGGCAGTGCTGGTTTAATTAGCAGTTAGTATTAGCATTTAGCAGCTAGCTAAATGATAGCATCGGCACTGGTCACTACCTGGAGCATCTCCTAAATGGGACTGGGTCAGTTGAACGTGGCAGTGCTGTTTGGATTAGCAGCATAAAAACTTTCTAACATAGACACCATGAAATACTAGGATGTTATGTGTCCCAGTCTATTTAACACAGGAAAACAAACCTTAGAAACTCAGCTGCACCGTAAAGGAAAGTCAATAACGGACAAATCAAGCTTGTTTTCCGGTCAAACTATAACAACTTCTGCATTTGCGTTTAAGAAAAGCCAATGACAGAGATCCACACACCTTTTTTTCTAATGCTGACCATGTGACTGACCCTCACCCTGCCCGGTACACTCTACATCCTACACCGTCCTACACCGTCCTACCTAAGCCCTTCCCTATGACCTCCTAGGCTACGCCAACGACGCCCGGCTGGCGGAGGCGCTGAGGGCGGACCCGTCTCGGAAGGGCTCCGTGGTCAACGTCAACCCGGTCAACACCCGCCCTCAGAGCGACACGCCGGAGATCCGCAAGTACAAGAAGAGGTTCAACTCGGAGATCCTGTGTGCCGCGCTTTGGGGTAAGGCTGCATCCCAAAATCCATGCTTCCATAATGTACAGCATCACAGGAAAGGGTTTGTCCCAGTGTCAAATAAGCCGAAACACACCCAGGTGACCCACAGCAAGTTTGTAAAGTTACCATGCTTTTCTGGACATTCTGGCATGAGCCACTGAGAGCGTACGAACACTGCATTTTGCACTGCAGACTGGGACAGTCAAAGTTTAAGGCGCATTGTTATGACGAAGTAGTATGTTCCAGATGTTTGCACACTGCAGGAAACAGTGCATACCTTGTTGAGGGCAGCTCAGTACTAACACCCTTGACTTTGCATGGGAGATTGGTGGTTCAAATCCCGGTCAGGGTCCAAGTGTCCAGTGAGGACCCTTAGGCAAGCTCCTTAATGCAGCCCCGCCTACCTACCTAGATCCCTGCTTGTATTCTATCTACTCTGAGACGTACGTCGCTTTGGGTAAAAGCGTCTGCTCAAATGAAATTGTACTATTGTTCTATTTTACATGCTTAAAGTAAAAACAAAAAGAATGCAATATGGAACGCAGCCAATAATAGCAAAACCATCACCTATCAACTGAACCACAGTCTTTATTCCTTAAGGACACAAAATACGACCTAGTGAGTGGGATGTTTCGATTCAACACTTTATTTAAGGTTACTGTATTTTTTGTAGGTCTGACATCCCTAAATTGCGACCTTTTTTAGTGCAGTGTTGAAATAATTTGTCATAATATGTTTTTCTGAATATGGAACAGCGATAAAAGTCTTGACCACATGGTGGCAGCAAAGCCATGACAAACCTACACGCTGCATCCAGACTGTATTTCTAACTGAGGTCAGTGGTGGTGGTGGTGCTCTCCTGAATGTATCCACCTATCAGGCATAACATCATTAACCCCCTGCCTAATACTGTGTTGGTCCCCCTTATGTGGTCTAAAATGCTCTGAATCATGGACCAGAGGACCTCTCAGGGGGTCCTATGGGGTCTGGAACCATAGACATATATACGTAAACGCCGCATTGACTGTGGAGTGACGTGCCTAAAGCTCCGCCATCTTGGTACAGGGCTAGCAGAAGCGGGAGTGAATGTAAGTCTACGGAGGTAAGAGGTACTCCACAATCTTAAAGTAGAATTATTCACTGAATTTTCGACCGATTTCCAAACGGTTTGGTTTGTTAAAAACGTCAGACATTTAGCTTTGACACAGGATGCTTGGATGCTTTTGTTCTATTTATGTCTGCCTGTCCGTCCTCCATGTCTGACGTTTGTACCAAACAATATTCACTGACAACTGGTCGATTTATGATCACTTTTATAGTGCAGACATGTCATTCCTCTATAGACGTAATGCACTGTAGGGGCGAGTGGCACTGTACCAAGATGGCCGCCGCGTAGGCACGTCGGCTCCAATCGGCAGCAGCAGTCAACGTGGCGTCTACGTATATATGTCTATGTCTGGAACCACTGGATCCTTTGGCTACTCTGGCTTGTGCAGTGGGGCCTCTGCCAATCCAACTGGTTCCACTGCATCCTGTTGATGCTTGATCAGAATGGGCTGTAGGAAGTCTGGAGGTCACATCAACATGTTGGACCATTGTCATGTTCTTCCACATGGTCCTGATTGGTTGGTGCTGTTGCCATGTGGTGGGGTGCATTTTCATCCAGTGACATTTAGGATTTCCATCAGCATGAGGGAGTGTGTTTGTTGTGGGACCATGTTTATTTGGGTGTGTAAGGAGACAAAATACAACTTACTGACACATTATTTAAGGTTATTACATTTTTTATAGGTCTCCTTTAATTATGACCTTTTCAGTGCAGTGTTGAAGTAATGTGTCATAATATTCTGAATATGCTGCAGCTATAAGTCTTGACCACACAGTGGCAGCAAAGCCATGACAGACCTCCATCCAGGCGGTGCTTCTAACTGAGGTTGGTGGTGTTTGGGTTCTCCTGACTGTACATGTATGTGTGTTTGTGTAGGCGTGAACCTGCTGGTGGGAACAGAGAGCGGCCTGATGCTGCTGGATCGCAGCGGTCAGGGGAAAGTTTATCCTCTGATCAACCGGCGGCGCTTCCAGCAGATGGACGTCCTGGAGGGACTCAACGTCCTGGTCACTATATCAGGTACACTTAACGCTTCATGCAGGTGAATTAGAAGAAGAACTGATCAATGAGATGAACTGAAGCGAACCCCAGACATGATTACATTGATACGGCATTCAATCAGAGGCAACGTCATGCATGCAGGTTAAATATTTCAGTCGATACAGATAATTATTGCTAATTTTAATGATCTATTTTTAATAAAGACCAGTAGGAGAGGAAGGGTTAATTTGACTTATCTATTAGGGTACACAGGTAATGATTCCAGTCTTAACACACACATATAAATAAATTTACACACTCGTCAGCAGAGCTATTTAGCCAACTGCTAAATGCTAATGCTAACTGCGAATTTAACCAGCACTGCAACATTCATGCTAACTGCTAGTTCAAACTGCACTGCCACATTCAACTGACCAGGCCCATTTAAGAGATGCTCCAGGTAGTGACCAGTGCCGATGCTACCATTTAGCTAGCTGCTAAATGCTAATGCTAACTGCTAATTCAACCAGCACTGCTACATTCAACTGACTCAGGCCCATTTAGGAGATGCTCCAGGTAGTGACCAGTGTCGATGCTATCATTTAGCCAGCTGCTAAATGCTTATGCTAACTGCTAATTCAACCAGCACTGCTACTTTCAACTGGCTCAGGCCCATTTAGGAGATGCTCCAGGTAGTGACCAGTGCCGACGCTATCATTTAGCTAGCTGCTAAATGCTTATGCTAACTGCTAATTCAACCAGCACTGCTACTTTCAACTGGCTCAGGCCCATTTAGGAGATGCTCCAGGTAGTGACCAGTGTCGATGCTACCATTTAGCTAGCTGCTAAAGGCTAATGCTAACCGCTAACTGCTAAGATACTTCAATAATACTTAAAAAACTCACCTCCCACCAAGGATACACATACACATATACAGCTGGATTCGCCTATAATTCTAGTGCTAAATTGAATAAGGACAAAGGAATGATCCCACCTTGATAAACGTTAAATAAAGCAAGAAGAGGCTGACCAGGGCCTGATGCGTAATTATGCTTGTAAACAGAAATAGGTTCACAAACACACACGGACTGAATATGCAGCTTAAGGTAATTTTTAGACTGAAAGCCTGTTTCACTTCTGCTTATCCTGCTGTGACCACTCATAGTGTTCTAGTATGCGAGTCTTTCTCAATGTGTTTGGTCTCGTCTACTTCTGTTCCATGCCCACACACAGACTTGCAAGTACAAAAGAAAACCCCGAGCATAATACATATTCTGAGACAAAACGTGTGTGTTGCATAAATGCTCTTATTTTAACGCACTCACGCGGTTGAGTTCCAAGATTTCTCAGACTGAAAGTGCATCCACATTCTTACTTCTCCTCTTTCTCAATTTCACACACACAGCAGCAGCAGCGCCGTCTTAAATGTCACAATGGATATTTTGAGCCAACCGGACGTTGAGCAAAGCGCCGCTGAGCGAGACCACGTCATGTGTGTGTTATGCTATGTAACACTGACACACTCTCGAGCTTTCCATGATGGAGGGAAATACTAGGAAGCAAGGAGTTGCGCACGCGTCCGTTTCCTTCCATGAAGCTCGTTTGCATCGCCGGCATGTGAAAACACGCGTCACGGACAGCTGCATGTGTCGTGACAAATAATTTCTAAGACCACTCAGACCACATCCTCACTGAATGTCATCTTATGTAATCGGATTTCTAGGAGACAGTACAAACAAAAAGCCTCACACGTTAAACACAAGGTAGTTAGCGTCATGATTTCTTATGACATTCGTTGCTGCATGGAAAACACTACTAATGGACCCGTCCTGCCTCTATGTGCAGCAGCTGTTTCTCAAACCGGTGTGCATGTTCCCACTTAGGGATGGGAATCAAAAACCGGCTCCCAGTGTTTCAATTCCTTGGAATCATTTCCCAGTTTTATCGATTCCAGTGGGCGCGAATGACGTCACCACACACGTTGCAGAGCTAGCTTACCCGAGCTACGCAACATATGTGTGGTGACGTCATTCACCAGTGCAGCCGGCAGGAAACATGGCGGCCGAGCGGCACAAACGCCCGAAAGTTTGGTTGCATTTCACGAGGAGGGATGACAACAGGGCGACTGGCAACGCTTGGAAAGTGGACGTTTCATCAAAGGGAGGAAACACGACCAACATGCAGAAACATCTGCACACACAGCATGAGGTGGCTTTGAATGAATGTCACGTTTTTGATCCGCTCCGGAGGGAACCGATAAAGAACCGACTCTTTAAGCAGAATCGAAAATGGAATCGGCATCGTAAAAATCTTATCAATTCCCATCCCGGTTCTCACTGCGGGAAACGGCCCTGCAGAACCTCTTTCAGGGTCACTTCTAGACTAGAAAGAACACCTAATCGGCTGAACTCAACTCTCAATGTCGTCCTCATCTTCTCCCTCAACAACGTGAAATTCAACACGGAAGCAAACATGCTGTTTATTGTCCTACATGCATGTAAAACGAAACCATGATTCGTCGCTGTTTTCGCACAGTTGAGTTAAAATCCTGGTCGAAGCTGCAGGATTGTACACCGTGATGAAAAGAGAGCCTGCAGTGGAAAGACCCCTTTTATCCGAATTGATCAGTGCTAATCACTTCTATTGATTTTCTGTCTGCATCTCCACTCATGCTTAAAGTTTCTCTGCACTGGTGTCATCCCAACTTTCTACTGTGGCAAAACAACCACAAAGACAAGGAGAAAAACCTCACAAGATTCTATAAAGTTGTTAGTTTTGGACTGATCATTGCAGCACTAAAGAATGCAATCACGTAGAAGCATGTCAAGTTAAAAACTGACAATCACTGCAGGCTAGAAGTCAGTTTCAAGGGTGTTTCATGGGAACAACTTCATCAAGATTCTTCAAAAGGGCCCACACACACATAGAAAGCAGTCAAACTGACAAATGCGAAGGGTGTATCATCTCCCCCGTCCACGCAGATGCCACGATTGAAACTGTTTCTTTCTTCTCCTAAAGGTAAAAAGAACAAGCTCCGTGTCTACTACCTGTCCTGGCTGAGGAACAAGATCCTGCACAACGACCCCGAGGTGGAGAAGAAGCAGGGCTGGACCACCGTAGGAGACCTGGAGGGCTGCGTCCACTACAAAGTTGGTAGGTCGTGTTGTGTTTGGGGATTTATGGACGGGGGATGCTGCAAACCGGCAAGTTGGAGATGAGAGATCCTTGTTTCTGCCTCGCTGGAATGCCCATGTAGCGTGTCTATGTGCTAAAATGGTGGCAATGGTGTGGAGTTACATCTCAGCCATTTTGAAGAAGAAGGGGCTTATCTTCATTGCAAAAAAAATTACACTGAGATGAGTTTTTAGAGGTTGAGTCAACAACCTTGTTTGGGCTTCCCTGTAGCCTCATAGTCTAAGAATCACACCATGAAACTGCAGCCTCCTAGCTCAGTTCCAGTTGGGAGTATTTGTTGCATGTCACCTCCATTGTCGCTCTTCATGTTCTATGTTAAAGGATATGTCAAGACTGAGACTAGTAAAGGTTGCAGTAACGTAATAGAAGAAGAGTAAGCACATGATTAGCACTTTACGGTCTATGGGAGTGTGTCTAAATACTAAAATGTCATCGCTTTCGTGGCTGCTCTGTTACGAATCCTCGTTTCCGTCAGATGTGGTCAAGCCTCGACTGGAACGGGTCACTTCGAGCAACTTGCCAAACTCAGGCTATGATACAGAGCGGATTCATGTGTACGTGACGAGCGTGGCACTGATAAACGATGGAAGGAAAGGCCTCGATTGGGTAACAGCGCGGTGAAAACGACCGAACGGACGTGCAGCCGCTCGGTCCTGTCTAAAACTCAGAATGCCCTCGGTGATTTTAGTGCCAGTTAGCAAAGACGGGCACTTCCTGTTGGAAACTCCTCTCGCTTGACCAGAAGTGTCAGTCACAGAATCCTTTTCCTGTCCAGGAGTTTCCAAAGAGCAGAGCCGTGGCTGAAAAGCAAAACCGCGCCAGTCTTGGTTTTGCAAAGCAGAAATGTAAAAGCATTAAACCCTTGGTAAGACAAAGTGGATTTAAGTGGAAGGAAAATATCAGCTGACCAGTACACACATGAATCATTTGCAAAAGTCAAACGTACAGCAGATTAATCTCCTTCATACGCTGCACGAGATATTGCCATGCCATATGTAAGAGATCTGCAAGACGAGACGATATGGTAGATTAAATTGTAAACAACCTGGACGAAATATCACAGGAGCAAAATACTCTTTGCTTTTATAAAGGAGGGGCAAAAAGTGGAATCAGATACCAAAGATTAGCTTTAAATCAACAGATCTATCTACTACCCACAGCAACAGATAACCTGCCGAACCAGCTGGACAAGTCTGCAAACACTGATCAAACTCTATGCTATCTCGTGCTGTTCCAATAATTCCGTTTGATTTCTATTTCCCCAGTGAAATATGAGAGGATCAAGTTTTTGGTTCTGGCCCTGAAGAACTCAGTGGAGGTCTACGCCTGGGCACCCAAGCCGTACCACAAGTTCATGGCCTTTAAGGTGAGTAAATCAAGCAGCGCGGCTTTTTGGTCTGGTTTACGGATTAAGGCCCCGTCCACACGAAGCCGCTTATAGCTTCAAAAACGTCCTTCATAAAGACGGAGCTGTTCCAGTAAATGTGTCCGTCCACATGAATTCACTTGATACGTCTGAAAACGATGTAAAACACCTGCCAGGCCTGTTGGTGGCGCTATGACGCCGTAACAGGAACAAGCGGCGGGACTTTAGGCATGTAGAAATCTGTATAGGATGTAAACATAGAACATGGCGGCGCCAAATAGGAGTGGACGAGCTGGTAGGACTCTAGTCTGGACGGACGATGAGGTGGAACTATCAGCAGGACATACTCAGCACTATACGGAGACATTGTTGTCGTCGTTTTCTGAGTTTGGAGTATCTATGGAGAGGTGGAGCTATGAGGCAAGTGGACAGGGTGTAACAACGGTGACACGTAAACGGCGTTTTCAGATCTTTGCACTCAGAAAGGATCGTTTTCAGACTCCCAAAACCCCGACTTGGTGTGGACGATACACGGGTTGGATGGACTATTGGTGGGTTCAGGTCTGGGCTCGTCTTCATGTGGACGGGGCCTTGATTTTGCTGTTTGTTGCAAATATATCCTGTTTTCAAGACTGTGCAAGAGGCCCAAACTAAAGTTTCTGATGTTGCTGCTGCAGTCGTTCGGGGACCTGGTGCACAAGCCGCTGCTGGTCGACCTGACGGTGGAGGAAGGCCAGAGGCTAAAAGTCATCTACGGCTCTTGCTCAGGCTTTCACGCCGTGGACGTCGACTCTGGGGCCGTCTACGACATCTACCTGCCGACACACGTAAGACCACACCTGCACTGCATAATATCCAACATGCTTTTAAAGATGTTTCACTTCTTACGTTCATTCTGTGCAGCAGATACCTGGTCTAAGTGGTTAGGTTGGGACTGCATGGCATCTAAAGTCCCGTGTCTGACTGTGCTTCTGGTGTTTGGGGCTTCAGAGAACATACAGGTTGTATCATAGAGCGAGTAGATCATTCCTGGGAGTCCTTAAATTTACTGGCCATTAGTGGAGATATGGGATGGGAACCTCCAAACATCAGATGTATATTGGTGTGTTGCAAATTCATGAGGGTTGGGCACGAAAATAAAGAAATCAATCGAAATGTACAATGTTCACTTCACATTGCTGCACGTAGAAGATATTTACTGGTTTGTAGCTGGGTATATGAGTCATGACAGTCCAGGTAGCTAGTCCTGTTACTGCTGTGACTCTCTTCGGCGATCCAGAGTTCAGAATTATTGACTGATCTGAGTTCTGTTTGCGTTTGTTGAAGAGATGTCGTCACCAGCTCCGTGGTGTGAAGTCATGGATGCTGAATAAAGAGCGTGTGGTTTCTGCTGCATTCAGTCTGTCCATGCTAGGCGGCTAATGCTAGCAAGACAGAAATTTGGAAATAAGCATCAAGAAGTGAATGAAATTGCACAGAAATTAATATATTTTTGACTTTGAGAATTAAATTTGAATCAAATGGGGACACGTGTTAAATAACAGCCTCATTAACTACATAGTGATTGGAGTTTCCAGTAATTACTCATAATTTCAGGAATTAAACAGGATCCTTCCAGCAAAATGCAGCTGAAACAGGTTTTTGCTTACTTCTGACCTTGATCATTACTCTTAAATCATCGTCCCAGACTGCCAGTACTAATGCAGACGATAAACAGGCCTAACCACAGGAGATAAGAAGGTCTCATCAGGCATCATGATGTTTATCTCCAGATCCAGACCAGCATCCAGTCTCATGCAATCATCATCCTGCCCAACACTGACGGGATCGAGCTGCTGGTTTGCTACGAGGACGAGGGTGTTTACGTCAACACCTACGGACGTATAACCAAGGACGTGGTGCTGCAGTGGGGGGAGATGCCCACCTCAGTGGGTGAGTCACCGGGGCAAAGGCTGCACAAACACACGACTTCCAGTTTGTCCTCATACAATGACCCAGATCCAAAACCCCCTAAATGAACCTGAATACCTGCACCTACTTCATGTACCTATTCCTTAAGCCATATATTACCTTCAGTCTATTTTATTAGTGCTTTTAAAACTAAATTACCTTCTCCACCTCTCTCCAGCCTACATTCGCTCCAACCAGATCATGGGCTGGGGGGAGAAGGCCATAGAGATCCGTTCGGTGGAGACCGGCCACCTGGACGGCGTCTTCATGCACAAGAGAGCCCAGAGACTCAAGTTCCTCTGTGAAAGAAACGACAAGGTGAGACGTCAGCAACGCACAATGATCTGATCACGGCTTTAGCTAACATTAGCTACATGTGCTAATATGTTGTAAAGAGAACGTCGTGAGAGGGTTTTGAGGATATTTATCATTTCAAATAATATTACAACCTTCACAGAAAGTTGTCTGGGCCATGATAACACAGCAGCAACATTCTCAAACTACAATTCAAACTAGAAAAGCCCTCAGAGAGCTCATACCTCCACCAAGGAGCTTCAGTCCACCCCCAACACAATCTCCCAATTCACATATTTTCTATGGAACGTTACAGATACTAATGTAATTACAGACAGTTCAAATGTCCTACCAACAATGTGGCCTTCACCCCATCCAACCTAATGAACAGGCGCGGCCTCTAGCGCGGCAGCTCCTAACAGCCTCCCAGCTTCTTAGACAACCGGAGATAAGAATGCCGGCCCAACCGTGCGTATGTCGCTCAGGAAGGAAAGAGAACTCCGTCACTGTCGCTGTCTGTCGCGTGGAGACCCAAAATGTCATGTGGTCAGAGGGGGTTACCCCAAAAACAAGAGTGCCCTCTGGTGGCTTTTAGAGTAAACCGCATTTAATTGTCCACCTGGTTACACTTAGATTAAATAAATCCTGGATCCAGACGGTGATCCGGATCAGTCCCAGAATCTCATCATTTGTTCTTTGTCCCATTTCACACATTTCCTGAATATTTCATCCAAATCCGTCCATGAGTTTTCGAGTTATTTTGCACACAAACAAACCAATGCCGGCCATCACATAACCTCTTTGGGGGAGGTAAAAATGTTGATGCGTCCAAGGCCTCAGGTCGAACACTCTGAGGATGTTGTTGATGTAACCCACCACAGGAAGCTCTTTCATAAAGCATTCCACAGTGTTCGATGCTAACAAGGGAAGGGTGTTCTCGATGCGACTTTGGGTTATTACTCTTAGACTGTTGGGAGTTTGCAGAGCTTTCACAGGATCTAGTTGGGGTAGGAGTTGTATTGAGTAGCTTGCTGGATGAAAATGACCAAAAGAATGTGATCAAGGTAGCAGACATGTTAAATCTCCAAACAGCAGAATCAACATTTAAACCATCCACTGTGCAAGAAAGGCTTCCTGCTGTCTGGTTTGTTTCTGACGCTGGAGATCTACGAGGCAGCAGTGGAGCCATCATTCAAACTGAATTTGATCGGAGATTTTAAGCCAATGCTGCCGCTGTCTGCCGCTTTGCTGAACATGAAAATGGCTTCATGCAAAACCATTAGTTGTTGGGTCCATAAAAGCCAGAAGGCCCACAATGACTTCCTCAAATGTCTTGTTTCGTCCACAACCCAAAGATTTCCTGCTCACTGTCACTGAGGAGCAAAGAAACCTGGAAATATTCGCCTTTAGGAAGCTGGAATCAGAGAATTTTGACTTTTTTTTCTTAAGAAACTGCCACGACTATCGAAATAGTTAATCTATTAATCACTAAGGCACGTGAGCACTGACTTCCACAGAACGTCGACCCTCTGATGCCACTTCCAGTTTGCCCGGCCTCTGTTGGTTCGGTTGTGGAAGTAACTTCTGGTTTCTCTTCTCTCTTCTCCTGACTTTGCTGGTTTGTTTGGACGAACGAGAAGTAAAGTGACACGGAGTTTTCCCTCCTTTGTGTGGTTCTTCTGTGGAATACTGGAAATGATGTGAGCTGCTGAGGACGGTTTAAGGATGAGACCTCTTTCAGTTAGCTGACAAATCAACTGGGGTTTTTCCAGTTATTTATTTATTCTTTTTTGGTCAAATTGGGCCGAATGCTGTAGAAACCAACAACGTAATAACGGCCAATAACGTAATAAGTTATTACGTTCGTGGCTTAGTATTAAAAAACCCTTTGAAAATGTAATAACTGCAGCCGATAATGTACTAATACATCAATACGACTGCGTTTCTTGGAAATAAAAGATCTTTTTGCAGTTTTTGCTCATCAAAAATAGGTCTAGTGGACGGCACAGTGGTCACATTCAGTCATCAAGGATACGTCCCATGTAGCTCTCACTCTCCTTAATCATGGTTGGAAGAGCCAATCTGAGAATCATTTGTTGTTCAAAGTCTTTATTACCTCCACCAAGGAGGTTATTTTGCTGGTGTTTATGTCTGTCTGTCTGTTAGCAACTTTACGCGAAAAGTTCTGAACAGGTTTTGATGAAATGTTCAGGAAAGCTGGATAATGGGAAGAGGAACAGATGGTTAGATCTTAGTGCTGGATCCAGGAGTTTGTTGCAGGATCCTTTAGCATTGGGAGATAGGGCGACGTGCACGTAACTCCACAACAAATGTCCAGGCTGCTTGATAAAAACACAGGATCAGTTCCCGCTAATTTCTACAACATGTCAAAATTTGATCCAGATCTGGACAAAACTCCGGATACTAGGATCCAGACCAGTAAAACCTAGAGGGCCTGTGGAATGGTCATCACTGTAAGGTAACAGATGAAGATCCAGACATGCAGCCGACACCAACATGTAGCTGAGACTCTGCTGGATCAGGAGGATCCAACAGATCTGTTGTAGAATCAACAGCTATGGAGCTGGATCCAGAAGAAACCACCATGACCCAGAAAGAGATTCTGGTGAAGAACTATTGAACTAATGATGATATCAATGTGAATCCAGATGCTAAGGGTTTGTTTTCTGGGTCAAGGAGTCTGATAATGTAGATAAAACAATCCTGGGACGATTATTTCTGAGTGTAAATCCCAACATGGGGTGAAATGAGCTGCTTGGAGGAGGTCTGAGCTCTATGAGGGCTTCTCTAGTTCAGTGGTTCTCAACTGGTGGGTCGGGATCCAAAAGTGGGTCGCAGAAGCATGCCCCCCTAAAAAAGTAGTGGTTTCAAGTCTTTTATTTTAAAGGACGTGTTTTTTTTGACTATAAACCTCTAGATCTGTCTCTGTCAGCTTATTGGAGAAATTTATGCTAAAATGTCCCAAAAATGAACCAAAATGTGCTCAGAATCTGTCAAAATGGGCCAAAATATGCCCAAAACTTGGCAAAAGCGTCCAAATATACCAAAATGAGCAAAAAATAAGCCAAAATTTTCCTAAATTGTATCAAAATGCATCGAGACTCCACCCAAATACACCTTAATTTGTCAACAGGAACAGCAAACTTCAAAAATTTGGGTTGCGACCGTTATGAATAGAGACATAGTGGGTCCTGAGGCTGGACCAGTTGAGAACCACTGATCTAGTTGACTTTATAATTTATAAAAAGGCCAAAATTATCACATCACTGGTTGCTGAAAGTGCTATAATCTGGGCGGCTGTAGTCTCAGGTGGTAGACTGGGTTCGATCCCCGGCCCCTCCACATATCTAAGTGTCCTTGGGCAAGTCACTGGACCCCAAGTTGCTCCCAATGGCACTCAGGCACTTAGCATGGAAGCCTGTTGGTGTGTGAATGTACCACTAAAGTAGAAATGTCCTGTATCAGTGCAGAACATTCACCATGTCATCTCTTGTCCTCAGGTGTTTTTCGCCTCTGTGCGGTCCGGAGGCTCCAGCCAGGTCTACTTCATGACTCTGGGCCGAAGCAACCTGCTCAGCTGGTAGAGGTCCACGCCCTGCCCTCTTCTTCCTCCTCCTCCTCCTCCTCCTCCTCATCTCCTCCACCCTCGCTAACACTGGATCTCAGAACCCACCATTGATGTCTCGTCAGCCCTCGGACAACCAAAAGAGAACAAACACAGTTACCCACCGGCCGACTTCGGGCTCTGGGCCTCGCCTGTGACGCGGCGGCAACCGGTCGAGTCGTCGCTTTGACCCCCCCGCAAAAACCCGCCGTGACGACCTGCGTGCAAAACGAAACCAATGGTTAATATATGAAAAGAAGTAGAAATAAATTAAATGTGAATTTCAAGAAAAGGAGGCGGACACCTCTGTGTTTCCCTCTCGGTTTTCTTGGTGCTCATCAGATTGCGACGGGGTAGATTTTGTACCTCTGCATCGTTTCCGTGCTCCTGGGCTGGTCAGTAAGCTTGAGGTCTTCTCACTACTAGTACTGCTACCGCTATTACTACTACTACTACTACCTTCTGCAGGTCTGCCTCTTGTAAGGGACTCCCCCCCGTCCCGCCCCACGGCCTCACCCTCTGCCCTTTGTTATGAGTGTGGGGCTGGTGGGGTCGGAGTGTGTTGTATTAATGCTACAGTAGTGTGTGTACATGTACTTCTGTTTGGTCCAATTACTGCTGACACGCTGGTTCGGGGCTGGTTAGAGTCAGCCGGGGGTGAGGTGTAAGAACCCCAGAGCCGGAGGGACTCGTCGAGGTGGCAAGAAGGCGGGAGGGACCTGATAATTAAAGGTTTTACTGTAAGTCTGAAGGAGGGTGTTCGAAGTATTGTGTTGTTTTGGAACGGTGGGGGGCGCGAGAAGGAGACGGATTTCAGAATAGTATTTTTTTGAAGCATTATTATTATTATTCCTTGGAGATAAGTGTAACTACGTGGAGTTAAACATGTCTTTTACCTTGTTTTGTTTTTTTAACATTCACGCACATCAACCCACGAATTTGCTTGCTTTTGCTCGGAAACCACAGAGGTGTGTTTGTATAAGGAGGAGGAAAAAACTAAGCGATGTGGGTGTGATTTAAAAAAAATAATAAAGTAAAACAAAGGTGTCTATGTACAATAAAGTTCATTCAAGCTTCGGGATAGTGTCATTCGTCATGTTTTCCCCCCCCTCGGCGGTCAAACATGACAACCGAGCTCAAGAAGCTTCAACTGCTGTGAATAGTCGGATGTTACATGAAAAGCAAATGTGATGAAGGAGCGGTGAGGTAGAGGAGGGAGTCTGGTGTGAGTGTGTGCTGTCGGAGAGCTCGGCGGCGTTGACGAGTCGGGTTTACGTGGCAGGGAGGCGTTTGTTTCAGGACAGGAGGCGGATTCCTATCTTCCATTTCAGCTCATTTCACCTTTCATTTATATCATCTGTATGTATTCAATGCACTAAGTGTCAAGAATGTAGAAAGACTTATTACTGTGTGGTGGTCCAAGGCATGAGATGATGTTTTATTTTGCTTTGTATCTTGTCACAAGTGATCAATCCTAGATGTTCAACTTGGAGCTAAAGCTGCAGCGGCAGAGCCTCGATGTCAGGTGTAGATATTTTTTCTGTATTTGTTTCGCTACCGTTTCCGCAGAAGCAAATGCCTAGAGTGTGACAGAGCTGAGGAGCGTTTCCTTGCTTCTTGCTTGCGTTCGTCGACCGATCCCGCCTTCCCACCAGCTGAGGACGTGAGCTTCAGCACTCAGACTCTGGATGTGAGTGTCGCTGCGATCCCAACGCGGAGCAGAGCCTCGCCTCACTCGGCGGTTTGCGGACAAACGAAGACGGAAACTCGCTTTTTGGAAAGAGTTTGTTTCCCCCCTCCTCCCACGTTTCCTGCTCCAGCTGTTATTTAAGTCGTCTGTATATGTGAAAGACTGAGCAGCAGCCTGCAGCCTGACCTCCTGCCGAGCTGGGCTTCCCTCCGTTTCCAGGTTGCACATCGTCGGCTCAAAAAAGGGGCAAAGGAGAGTCCAAATCTGACTCGATGTCCAAACATGTCTTCGTATCGAGTCCAAATCTGACTCGATGTCCAAACATGTCTTCGTCAGGTCACAAACGAGTCAACCTTGGGTGTGTTTCCCCCCTGACAATACCGATTACACACATGATCAGTGCTTAGGCATGTGGAAAGGTTACTTAGCTTTGCTCCCCGTGTACGGAGAAGCCGTCTGGACCCAGTGCTGTTGTCTGAGGTCTGTGTGTGCAGTAGTACCCAGTGTGTGTCTCTTATTGCATCAAGGCCTTGATGAGTGGCTGTATTGACTTTAATGAAAAATCTTGTGGTTATTATCGATATTCTTAATGGGCTAAATAATGGACGAGATATGCGTTGATGTCTGACGAGGAAAAAGCCGTCGCTCGTTGACTCGTGTTGGAAAAAGTGCCAAGAAGGCAGCATTTAAAACGTGTAAACCTATTGTTATGAAAACCACTACTTGGAAATCCTTTTTAAAAAAATCACTTGAAGCATTGTGTATTCTTAAGTTCTAGCGCTAGTTGAGAAGCTTAACAATGGTTTCTGTTGTTTCTGTAAGTCTATGTACACATAAATATGCGACTGCGGTGGTTTAATCTTATTACTCACCTTAGGTGGAGAAATGTTTACAGAAGCAATGTTTCGTTACACTAATGTGCATCACGGTATTTATGTTCAGTGCATCTCAGTTCTTTAATGCTTTGTTTCTGCTTTTTGAGCCCAGTTTTTATTGGATATTTTAAATTGTTTTCTCATCTCCCTTACTCCACTAACTAACCTACTTACAAAACGGTGAAGAACACGCGTGTTGTTCATTTCAGGTATTCACATGACGCTGCTTCGACATGGAGGCGTTGCAGTGAGTTTCCCTGCAGGCTTGGACGTACGGCGACGTGTTTTCCCTCTGCTGTTTCTGCCATGCTACTCTAACTTATGTCCTCTCTGTGTATGACAGGAAGTCGTGTATTTTCCTGAAGGTTTTTTTCTTTGAATAAACTTTAAAAGTAATTTTAAAGAAGAGTCTGTCCTCTGTCTCCTGCCTCTGCTGCTGTTTGTTCCCTAAACACACATGGAAGCATGTTGAGAAAAGACATGTGGTAACACAGGTTGACTAACTCAGATACTTCGAACACGTCAGTTGCACGTTTTCTTCTGTTTCAACAGATTTTATTTTTGCTGACTGCTGCTTCGTGTGTAATGGAAATTTATCGGCGTTTTCACATGAGACCTGCACCGAGCCGATCAACAGAAGACAGTCAAACTACTCAACGTTCATTCACAGTGCAGTCATGTCAGATTAGCTGTTAGCACGGAGGATTACTTCAAAGAGGATACTGTTGGTGTGTTGTAAATTTTGACTTCTTGTTGAGGCATCCTGTGGTGTTTGTATGTCTGATCTCAGTCTGAGTGTGTGTCTGAGCTCTGCTGAAAAGAGAAGTAATGACAAGTTTCTCAGGGCGTCTTATGCAAGGAGCCTTTTATTATCATGACAAGTTCCATCAACAATTTATGTGACAGTTTGGGGCCTGCAGCATATCGATCAGTCAAAAGCAGCAGAGGAGCTGTGTGAAGGTGTTGACTGCTGTCTTATCTCACCTTAAAAGGCCAAGTTCAGCTTTATGTGTGTGTATAAGTGACGTAAATAAATAAAGTCAAGGCGAGGGTCGACACAGTCGTCTCTGCAAACATGAAATCTATAACCAACTGCACACGTGCCAGGAAAACAGCCTGTTATGAGGAGACACTGTACGAGGAAGTTCTCAGTCATTCACGCCTTTATGATTCTTCATAAAAGATAAGGTGCTTTAATTTGGCGGGAAGCTCTGAGTTCTCCAGGAATCCTGTGCTATATCCAGTGACCAATCTGTAACTACATGCTACCAACATGCACCTGCTGTAGCACGAATAGAACTTCATGCATGTTCGAAGATCACTCCTGCAGACACCATAAAGAGCTCATACAAAGCACTTTCATTTGATTTAAGTAGCTGAGCTAGTGGGTCTTTATTCCTATAATTATGAGGTGCAACGCCAGTTACGCCCAACCTATGTGCAAGTCCTGCGCTAGTGCAATTTAACAATGCACTTTATCCAATCCACTTTACTTGTGCAGCACATTTAAACAACAGAAACGTCTCCAAAGTGCTGCACATGGAATCATAAAAACAATAAAACGAACATTGCCATATAACAACCAGCAATAAATAATCAAATAAGAGCGTAAATCTAAAACGATGCTATAAGTAAAACAATAAAATCAAACAGATTAACATCGTAAAGACACAGACGACCACAAAACTCACGCAAAGTTAAAAAGCCAGGGAATAAAAGTGGGTCTTAAGGCGAGACTTAAAACACTCCACCGGGGGACAGGGCGTTCCAGAGAAAGCCCTGTCCCCCCTGGTTTGAAGTCTCGCCCAAGGCACCACGAGCTGGAGCTGGCCCTCAGACCTCAATCTGAGCGCTGGGATGTAGATTTGGATGAGGTCCTTGATGCGCCGTGGGGCCGGTCCATTCAAAGCTTTACAACAAACAATGAAATCTTAAAATCAATACGGAAGTTAACAGAGAGCCGGTGCAGAGACGCGAGGATTGGGGGAGTTTGTTCCCGCTTTTTGACCCCTGTTAAAAGTCGTGTCGCATCGTTCTGTACTATAGACAAGGCTACAGCACCCAGGGATGTGGTAGTAAAACCCACAGAGCCACCATGATAAACGTCTGACGCTCCTGTAAAGAAAGCCTCTTGCTGTCTCTCAAGTCCCACTTAAAACATGTAAATAAAGCTTTGCTAAAAAGCCGCAACACATTTTTCCTTTTTTGTGTCAGAACATTTGCTGCAGCGATCGCGTCGAAAAACCTTCAGCTCGGCTCCACAAAGCTTGATGGTGACGTCCTAAACAGAAACACCGATGCCGCCACTCGCTTCTAGATATTTTTATCTCAGTTTCCGCTGCGCTAAAAGGATAATTCGGTTGAGGTGCAGCTGCATTACCTTTCTACAGTTTAAACCCTGTGGCTAGCCCCGCTTAGCCGGATGTTTGTCACATGTGGTGACGAAACAACGGCATTTATTTACGCTGTGGCTTCCTGTGAGAAACAGATGCTGTAGGGTGCAGATCTTCCCCAGTAAGATCTACTGCATCCCATCTTCTAAATACTCAGTTATCAGGACTTTAAATGATTGATTTGCCATGACACTTTAATGTAAACACGCCAACAGTGTAGATAAAGTACTGCTTAGCTTCACTCTTGCTGCTGCATTTGACTACACCCTCAAAGGTACAACTCTTCCCCCTCATGCAGAGCTTTCTTGATGAACTACTCAGCTGATTGACTCTTCATTCGTTTGCTGTTAATGTGCTGAGTCACCGTACGGTCAAAAACAAAGCAGGCCTGTCTGATCGTTTCCTCATCTGTCCGGTCTTATCAGGATATCGCAGAGGCGATCTTGAGAATTCCCAAAACACGCAACACCTCCTGCTTTCTCAACGACCAGTCATGAGAGTCAAACGAACGCCGTGTCCTGTACCGATCACCTTTCAACCTGTGAAAGACGCCGGCTGGTGTGTGTCAAAGGCTTGGTTTCTGCTTGCTTAATGCGCATTTTATACTCCCAATGTTAACTTCTAAGGGCCAAAGGTTAAGTTGTATTTCCACAGAAGAACATCACATCTATTGATAGGAAATTTTACTTGTTGTTGTGCATCACATTTGTCTGTAGGCACTATATGAAGGAGGATCAAAGGTTTGTTTGTCTGAATATGTCAAGAAAGATAACAGGTTTTTAATTCCAGGTCTTGTCCAGCCTATGTATTAAATAACTAACAAATCATCTACTGGATCAACTCAACTCCAAATACTCAACTTGTAAATAAAGATAATTCACTCATTAAGCCCAGAAATCATGTGGTAACTGCAGTGGAGTTAGCTTAGCCTGTTTAATAAGGACACCCCTCGTCTGTACAACAATTCAGTCCTGAATGCGTTTCGTCATCAGTTAATGACTTTTCACTTTCTACTGATCAGCAATCTCTAAAGTGAGCATGCTCATGAAAACGTGAAAAATGAAACCAAGAACCACATTTGACTCGAACAGTAAGGCTCCAGAGTTAAAACGTCCAACTTTACAACAGAAATAAACATGTTTGCAGTCTGCTGAGCTAAACTAGGTTGCTATGACAACCGTTGCAGATATCCGCATGTTTAAACTGTATTATGGCTGAAAGTTATGCATAATTAAGGAAACGTGACCTTGAGATGCCTTAGATCAACTCACAACCCACGTCTTTGCTGTTGTTTGGATTAGCCACAGGTTAGACGGAATCAGATAAAGCCAAGATGGCGGTCCGCCAGAGCCGATAAGCTAACGGCTAAAACACTTTTCAAATAGAAAAGCCCTCAGAGAGCTCATACCTCCACCAAGGAGCTTCAGTCCACCCCCAACACAATCTTCCAATTCACATATTTTGTATGGAACGTTACAGATACAAATGTAATTACAGACAGTTCAAATGTCCTACCAACAATGCGGCCTTCACCCCATCCGACCTAATGAACAGGCGCGGCCTCTAGCGCGGCAGCTCCTAACAGCCTCCCAGCTTCTTAGACAACCGGAGATAAGAATGCCGGCCCAACCGTGCGTATGTCGCTCAGGAAGGAAAGAGAACTCCGTCACTGTCGCTGTCTGTCGCGTGGAGACCCAAATGTCATGTGGTCAGAGGGAGTTACCCCAAAAACAAGAGTGCCCTCTGGTGGCTTTTAGAGTAAACCGCATTTAATTGTCCACCTGGTTACACTTACATTAAAAACATTCCTGGATCCAGACGGTGATCCGGATCAGTCCGTAAATGACATCATTTGTTCTTTGTCCCATTTCACACATTTCCTGAACATTTCATCCAAATCTTTCCATTAGTTTTCCAGTTATTTTGCACACAAACAAACAAAACAAACCAAAGCCGGCCATCACATAACCTCCTTGGCGGAGGTAACAAACCTACAGGTCGTCCATCTTTAATGGCAAACACTCTTGAGCAACATCTCTCCCAATCCTAACTGTACATCTATTGACATTTTGAGGCAGGACGATACATATTCTATAAAAGATGGATGTAGCAGGTGTGTCGTCACCTGTTGGTTTGTAAACTACTACTTCTGAAGCCTCCAGTTTGAAAGTTGTCTGTCACGATCTCGGTCTTTCAGACATAGCGGGGGTGGGATTGACACCGTGTACGCCCATTTGGTAGCTAGCTGCCAGGTAGCCCCGTCCTCAAACATTCTCTGCTTTATCATCTTTTTTACTCTAAATGGGACCGTAAGCTACGAAATTAGCATAATCCTACATTCAAAACGCCTCAGAACTGGCGATCGACACCATCAAGTCATAAGGAAAATGCTTAATGAGGTAGAAGATCGAGGGAGAAGCAGGGCCAACTTGTTAATTAAAACAGCTCTTTAATAATCTAAAACTAGTATAATAAAATAGCTTAAATGAGACGTTGCTGTTTTGCCAGCAGCTGGAGCTTATGTAAAGGTTCACGGGCTGAAGGAGGCAACTTTAGGTCTTCTGTAACATGTTATTAATGAACACCAAGGACAAATAATTATAGTAAATATCAACACTCATTACACAGATTGGGTTTTACATTTCTAATTATTAAACGAGCATGGATGATGGACGTAACTATGTATTATGTGATATTTAACACGAAAAAACTAGCTTCTGGGACGGATCCCGACAGGAAGACGTCGTTTTACTCGATCTTCTTAAAGAACATGTGGCTTTTGTTTGCTAATTGTGCTTGCAATCGATTACTGAGAGTGTCCAAACAGACGCTGAAACTATGGGATTGTCTCGGTTACAACCAGCCTGCAGCTTGCATCACTGCTCATCACACACACACCGGCTTAAGCCTACACTGGAAAATGCCCAGTCATTATCAGTATGTCAACCCAAGTGACTAATCCACAAGAAGGCTCGACGGTGGATGCCACATTTGCCACGCAGGGAGGTGACAGAACAATGAGTCAAGCTACTATTACACGGCTGCTTTTAGCGCTTGTTTGTACAAAGATAGCCGAGTGCCAGGGGTTCCCTCCTCAGCCAGCCAGTCTGCATCTGTGGAGGGATTTTGCCGCATTTTATCAGCAGCCTTGTTTGAACATTTAAAAGCCAGACAAGCTTCACCAGAGGAAGGAGGTTTGCTGCTTTGCTTCGAGGCAGCCCGTGTCCTGTTTCACAACCAGTCCTGTTATCTGATAATACCAAACTACAGGCTTTAAATCAGAAGCTGCTGCTGACGTCTTGAAAAGGTTCTCAGAGTAATCGAAGCTTCCCGTAGCCGAATGGGATTGTTTATGACGAGACAGTCCAAATAGAGATGCTACCCAGCAAATATGATCTTTTTATTCAAATTGCATGACAAGAACCAAGCTTTGTGAATGTTATTATCAGCTATATTTGTCTCTATTGATGATACTGGCCATGATTTCACCATTTTACACACAATACTGCATTTCTGTATATTTCAATACAACTGTACAATTGTGTACCTGCAAAACCTGCAACATGACATGTACAGTGCTGAAAGTATTTGCCCCCCTACAGAAATCTTCTACTTTTGCATATTTGTCACACTTAAATGTTTCAGATCATCAAATTAATTTTAATGTTGTCCAGTCCATCTTGCCCCATGTGAAAAGTAACTGCCCCCTTAGCTACCGATCTACCAAATGACAAAATTCATTCGTCTACTGGGTTCAGTTCCACCATCCACACCCACATATGATCACTGTCAGGCTTGTTGGATCTAAACATCACTAATAGAACCTGTCTGGTGTTGTGAAGCAGCTAAAGGGTCTCAGAAAGCAGCACATGATGCCACGTTCTAAAGAGATCCAACAAAGTCGTTGATGTCCATCAGTCTGGAGGGTTACAAAGCCATTGCTGAGGCTCTGGGACTCCAGAGAAGCACAGTGAGAGACTTTATCCACTAATGGAGGAACATGGAACAGTGGTGGACCTTCCCAGGAGTGGAACAACCACCAACATTTCTCCAAGAGCATCCATATCTAATCCAGGAGTCACAGAAGAACCCAGAGGAACATCTAAAGACCTGCAGACCTCACTGGCCTCAGTTAAGGTCCGTCTACATGATTCCACAATGAGGAAGACTCTGGGAGGAAATGGATCCATGGAGAGTTGAAGGATCAAACCACTACTGACCAAAAACAACATAAAGGTTCATCTGGATGAGCTCCAAGACTTCTGGATAACATCCTGTGGACTGATGAGTCAAAGGTGGAACTTTTAGAAGACATGGGTCCGTTACATCTGGAGTAAAGCTGATACTGCATTCCACCAGAAGAACATCTACCAACAGTGAACCATGGTGGAGGTAGTGTGATGGTTGGAGGACCTGGAGCCATGAATTCTGCTCTCTATCAGAAAATCCTCCTGGAGAATCTCCACCATCAGTTCATGACCTGAAGATCAACACTGATGGTTCATGCAGCAAGACGAAGACCCAAAGACCACAAGCAAGTCCACCTCTGAGGGGCTCAGGAAGAACTGAATGAAGGTTCTGGAGTGGCCCAGTCAAAGTCTGGACTTGATAAGACCTTAAAAGGGCAGTTCTTGATGAAAAACATCTAATGAGACTGAATTATAACTATTCTAGAGAAGAGTGGACCAACATTCCTCCATGGGGATGGAAAAGACTGATCACAAGCTGGAACCAACATTCAGGTTCAGGGGGGCAATTACTTTCTCACAGAGGTGATACAGGTATATTGTTTATCTACCAAACTTGCCATATGAATTATATGGATGCAAACAAATGGCTCGTTTATAGAGAAAGAAACAAAGACATTTCTTTAAAAACCTAACTTAGAAATTTCAAAACCTTTATCCGAATCCAGCTGACCTTAATTTTTCCTCAACATGACAGAAAACTGTGTTGCACCACTTCTACCTCCCCCCTAAAGAATCTACCTACTGAGTCGTCGAATCTCACCTGCCTGAAGGCGTGCATGCTCATGCGCTGCTCTGCCAGGAACAATAAAAATAAAAAAACAAACAGGGAGTGTCACCACATGTTTCACTACAGAACAGCTGGCTTGTCGTTCACTAATCATGAGGTCTCAGCGTTGAAAAACAATCCAGAAGGTGTCACCACAGCCTGTCAACTACTCCACCGACCAAACCACAACAAAGAAGTCTACGACTCATCTACTAGCTCTGAAACTAGTTAAGTGTTGAAACGATCATCAAATGATCAGTTTAAGGGCTTAAACAGCACGAGCAGATGACAGAATAAAGCAACAGGTCAGAGGTGAATACCATCTTAGGAGAATGTACGATCTTAGTACGAGGACTATTAATAATTTAATAACTTGCTTAGAGAGGCGTCAAGGCAAGTGCAAGCCAAGCTCTGTCAGACCATACACTTTGGGAAATGATAATCTAACCTTTATTGATCCCCTTGGAGAAAGTCCTCCTCTGCATTTAACCCATCCTATTCATAGTCAACGATACATGCTACGAGCAGTCAGGGGTTAAGGGTCTTGCTCAAGGGCCCACAGTGGTGGTGACTGGGACAAGCAGTCGGTCTCACTTTCCTACCTCACAACTATAGAGGTCCTCGGTTTACGACGGTCTCGTGTTACAATGTTTCGTGGTTACGAACGACTCCCATAAACTCCTTAAAAACCTAGTTTGGACATGAGCGGTTTGGTTCGTAAACAATGCGATACTAGAACTAGTTGCAGCGGGTACCAATGAAGAAGAAAGCGTCACTGAGTTCGCCAAATATCGGCTTGGGGCGCATCGTAGGAACTGATCTCATGCGTAAACCAAGGACCACCTGTATTCACTGTTTCCCAAGAGGTAAAGCAGAACACCAACACCAGTCTCATGTCCCTGTCAAGTAAGGAAACCCTGCACTTTTTTTTAGAAACCTTTACTCATCACAAATACATTTTTACAGCATTGTGAAATGTCGTTTTCGCACATCACAGTTTTGGGTACCAGCCAATGGTACGCCATGGTACGTCCCTGGAGCAGGAAGGGTTAAGGGCCTTGCTCAAGGGCCCAACAATGGCCGCACTGGGGTTTGATCCTCTGACCTTCTGATCAGCAGCCCAGAGACTTAACCGCTGCACCACCACTGCCCTTAAAAAGCAGTCAGGGGTTAAAGGCCTTGCTCAAGGGCCCACAGGGGTGGTGACTGGGACAAGCGGTTGCTCTCACTCTCCCATCTTAACCTCTTGCCGGTCCAGGGACTCGCTTCACAAACCACCAGGCCACCACTGCCAAGTAAATACACAACTACAGAGGTCCTCGGTTTACGACGGTCTCGTGTTACGATGTTTCGTGGTTACAAACGACTCCCATAAACTTCTTAAAAACCTAGTTTGGACATGAGCGGTTTGGTTCGTAAACAATACGACACTAGAACTAGTTGGCCAGCCATGGTACTTCCCTGGAGCAGGAAGGGTTAAGGGCCTTGCTCAAGGGCCCAACAATGGCCGCACTGAGGTTTGATCCCCTGAACTTCTGATCAGCAGCCCAGAGTCTTAACCGTTGCGTCACCACTGCCCCTAAAAAGCAGTCAAGGGTTAAGGGCCTTGCTCAAGGGCCCACAGTGGTGGTGATTGGGACAAGTGGTCCACCTCAACCTCTTGCCTGTCCAGGGACTCGAACCGGGGACCTACTGGTTGCAAGTGCATTACTATACAACTTCAGTGCATTCTTGTTCGTGTTTTGAAAAGAAACTGAGTTTGATTTTGAAACAAGCGTATGACAGCAGCAGGCCTTTCACCCAGGAGGGTCCATGTCCTGCTTTCACTCACCCTTTGGTTGGATTCAGGCACCAACATTAGGCGGTTAAGCTTACGAAAATATCCCGTTTTGTTTGACGCTTTCACAACAATGAAAGAAGCTTAGTTAAGGTTGGGCACCAAAACTGTGTGGTTAGGTTTAGGAAAACAACACAATCTGGGTTAAATATGACCCTTTTGTAAGCCTTTGAAGCTTCTCCCACCCCCCATTTAGTATGAGATGTAAATCAAATAACATAAAAGATATTTGTAATACACATTAATGCAGTTTATATATATGAAGGACATTTTGGTAGAAAGCAGCCTTTACTTTTTCTATAATTACTGCGATATTAGAAGCACAGCCAAATCCTACACCTCCACGACACTGGGACGGCAAAAGAATATCAAGTATTTCAAAAACATGGCTGGATGTTGCTATCTGTGGGAAAATGTGTTTTTGTAATGGTTGCACAACTCCTTACACTCCTGTGTGGATACTGTGTGTGTGTGTGTGTGTGTGTGTGTGTGTTTTCTTGTGCTAAAGCAAACAGAGCTGTCCAGCATTAACGCAAAAGGCAGATCAAGCCAGAGAGCAGCAGGAAAGGCAGTTGTAAAACCAGACCGCTGCCTTTTTTTCAGAATGAACCTGCAGGAAACCGCTCCGGTGGCAACAACAACTGAGGCTCCTCCTCCCCCCCCCACACACACCAATGTATGTGGAGCAAGTTTGTGTATACGTTGTGCGTGTGTTTGTGTGTGTCAGCAGGCATGAGCTGTAGAGTACGCCGCGTTACATTGGGAAACCTGAGAAATTTCCACCTCAGAGGGGTGGGAGCCTTGAAAAGGGAGCGAGGGCTTCCCCTGGGCCCGTAGGAAACTGATCAGTAGCTGCTGCAGTCGATGCTGCCGCCACATCTGCCAGTCGTCACCACGGGAACCACAACAGTCACCTCTGAACCGTGAGTACACTGCACCGCCGGCTGTGTCTACATACCCTCACATATACTGTATTTATATGAGCAGAGTACAGAATATTCATACTATACTACATTTACATAACAATCTAAGGTACAATTATGTATTCAGGGTTGTTGACACACTATAATATACAGCATGTATGAATTATGTTATCAGCATTGCCTTTGCATGTTACAATATACTGAATACACTTTATAGAAAATTAAATATGAGTTTGTACTTGTACATAGACATTAATATACATATTTAATACATATTTAGCAGGAACGACTTTCTGTATTGAGCTAAAAATGCATAATCTGTGTTTAAATATTCGACATGGTGATCACATGTTGCAGAAAACACTGAAGTATGTCTGCGCATACTTTTGTTTTGCACCACAGGAGAAACTACTTTTACTTCTAATGTTCTTTAATCCCTGTTTATACCTTCTTTATCGAGCAGAGACTGCATCTAGACTCCATTTGCACAAGTTTGAGATAATCTAAAAATGCAAATATAATCTGTTTATACATGTTATGAAGATAATATTTAAATATTTCTGTGCATTTTAACTGCAGTCGGTCAATAACTCCACATAATCGACCCATATAAATTAACTTCTTTCCCTCTTACATGCATATATTCACATGTTTTTGTGAGCATATCTGCATTTAACCCTTAAAAATTCAATGTAATATAAACAGAACAAAACTTAATTTCAATGCAATCATTTTAAATCATCATTATTTTGGTGTTTTTAAATATTTTTTCCAATGATTATCTTTAACCAAAGCTTCAGATTTACCTAAAAATATTATTTAAACACTAAAAACAAGTAATATTTAAAGTAAATGCAAAGGCAGCCAGAGTAAGGTATAATCACCTGGTTCTTAAACTTACTATTACATGCGGATTATATGCAAATATAACCGACTGAGCAGTTGGATGCTTTTCAGCTTCAGTCGATACCACCCATGTGGATTACAGGTTTCCTTCTATTCCTGGAAGTATGTCCTCCATCCCAGGTGACTCATGTGAGCATACGAGCTCACAACAGCGGCACTCCCCCGGGTTTCATGAATGGCGCTGCCCGTCGATGACACGCCGAGACTTTACCGGGGGAAACCATTAATCACCCCGTGCGGTTGTACTCGTGTGTGAGAAAGTGTTGGCTGCCGTCAGCTGATTCCACCGAGGAGAGGCGGGAAAAGCAGAAGTGAAAGTCGGCTTCTGCTCCATGAGAGCGCAGATTTAAAACGGTGCAGCCTGAGCTGAAACCACGATAAGGAGAAGGACAGCATGGAGGTTAAAGAACCTAAAGTATGGGATGTATTAAAGTAACATCTGTCAGAATATAATAACAGACATGTTTTTACCACTTTATGTTGCCGTATAAAACAAATACATCAAGTGTAGAATAAAAGCTTAATGCAATTAAAAATACTCCACAGGCTGCATTACTCTAAAGACATATTCTCACAGGGTAAGTCTCACCTGGGGACCTGTTGTAATTTAACAATTACATAATGACATAACAATCACAATTTTACTTATTGTTATGTTATTGTTGTTGCTGTTGTCATTATCTTATTATGACAACAACAATAACAATATAATAATAATAATCTTCTTCTTCTTATTATTATTTACTTTATTTATTTATTTTTCTTCCACTTCTGTTTATTGTTCCTGTTTGACAGTATTCTGTAAAAGAAATGTGTAAATGTCACTTTAAACCAGTGGTTCTCAACTGGTGGGTCGGGACCAAAAAGTGGGTCGCGAAGCCGTTTTTAGAGGGTCGTAGAAGCATGGCCCCTCCTCCCCCCAAAAGCAGTGGTATAAAGTCTTTTATTTTGAAGGATGTGTTTCTTATGACACAGTTTGCTTTCAGTAGTAGGATATTTAGTGGTGGTGACACCAGTAGTTGCCCACTATTAACCTGTAGATTTGGCTTATTGGAGGAATTTATGTTAAAACGTCCCAAAAATGAACCAAAATGTGCTCAAAATCTGTCAAAATGCGACAAAACATGCCCAAAACTTGGCAAAAGTTCCTAAATGAGCAAAAAATGAGCCAATTTTTTCCCAAGCTGTATCAAAATGCGTTGAGACTCCACCCAAATACACCTTAATCTGTCAACAGGAACAGCAAACTTCAAAAAGTTGGGTCACGACTGTTATTAATAGAGACGTAGTGGATCCTGAGGCTGGACCAGATGAGAACCACTGCTTTAAATGACTTGTTGATCCACGTTTCATAGTAAACATATTTGAAACAAGTGCAGAATAACATACGTGTAAACAGCTGGGTTCACGCCCAGTAAGATTAATAAACACTATTTTAAAACTGAATGTATTACACCAACCATTACATTATCTGTTTACTTCAATTCTTTGCTTATATTTATTGTATTTATTCTATTTTTTAGGCGCAATTCAACAAACTCAGACACTTTGATTTCTGTCGTTTATATTCTTATTTGATTTACTTAATGACAGCCTTTGTTTATTCTCTATTGTACTCTGGTAGAACAGGTTCCTTCGGGATTAATAAAACTGATCTTATCTTAAGTAATTTACACTAAACTCCTCTAAGGGTTTGTCTAAACAGCAGAAAGCCAGGCCTCTATTTTTAAATCATAAATAGCTTTTTTAATATTATTCTTAGCTGCTAATGCTCTGCTGACCTCTGATCACGGTGGCCTTTACCGGCTGGAGGTGATTCATCTCGGTGGTTAATTCCACTCCAGCATGGGGGCGGGACGAAGGGCAGCGTCAGCACCGTGATGACGACTCCCCTGACGTCACACCTTTTACAATCTACATAAGAGGTTCAATTAAAGCGTCAGAGATCCGAGCGGCTCGAGGAGGCGGCAGCGGGCGGGACTCTCAACACCATCATCAAACTCAACACCAGGCCCGCTAGTTAAGACTCTGCTGCTCCTTCCGTCGGTGGATTTCTTGTTCAGTTCTGACTTTTGTGTCCCTGCAGGCTGCCGTCATGGTGTGCTTGGCTTTGATGCTGGTCGTGATCATCATGGGATGTGTTAGTGGAGGACGTCAGCTGCCTCCTCTGCCTATGAAAGGTGAGCATGCTGGATATTATTCTGTCTACTGTGACATGACATGAAGCAGGAGGTGCTTCCTTCTATTGTACTATTATTACTCATTACTGTGTATTTAAGCTCATCAGGCTGTTGCTTTTTAAACATTTTTATCTGCAGCAAACGGTCGATAGCTAGTATTTAATCCTCCGAATCCTAAAACTCTGCAGCGGGTTTGAAAGGCAACAAAAAAACATTAAAAGTTGCAGTGAAGTGTCGTCAAAACAGAACCGAGACAGCAGTTTAGTTGTACTGGAACGGAAAAAGCTTTGTGTAAAAAGGTCAAAGTTACAGGATTCATCAGAACCAGAAGCTGATTTTTAAATTTCCTGGAGCTAATCGTGTGGTTCTGCTGGTAAAATGAACCAAATACGAGCTTAACATCATCGCATTTCTCCAGAATCGCTGCATTTTACATGTCTTGTTTTAAAAAAAACTTGTCAAAACCAAAAAATTCTGAGCTCCTTAGCAAAATCGAAAAGCCACGACTGAGTAAGACCTCGTCCACACGTAGATACTCGTAAAACTGAATATCCTGCCCCCTCCGTCTGAAAAAAGTACGTACACACCACCTCATTTTTAGAAAAACATTCATCCACACCGAACCGCATGAGTGTGTTTTTAAGCACATTCATGAGCATGCCAGACCTCTAGGGGGCAGTAGTTCCCCAGATCCTGTCCAACCAGAGTGGGATTATTGTTTGTTTTTAAAGCTTTAAGCGGACCGGCCCCACGGTGGATCAAGGACCTCATCCGAATCTATATTCCCGCACACGGATCGAGGTCGTGGTGCCCAGGGCGGGGATTAAAACCAGAGGGGACGGAGCTTTCTCTGTGGTCAGCCCCAGGCTTTGGAACGCCCCCCCTCCTCCATGTCTCGCCTTAAGACCCATTTTTATTCTCTGGACTTTTAAATTTGAGTTTTGTGGTCGTCTGTGTCTTTTATTTATTTTACGGTGTTTATCTGTTTGATTTTATTGTTTTATTTATAATATTGTTTTAGATTTATGCACATATTTGATTATTTAATGCTGGTTGTTATATGGGAATGTTTGTTTTATTGTTTTTATTATTCTCTGTGCAGCACTTTGGAGACGTTTTAGTTGTTTAAACGTGCTGTACAAGTAAAGTGGAAGTGGAATGGCAAAGTGATGGAAAATACCCATCCTTAACGTCGTCCTTCGCCTGTGTTGTTGGACGTGAAGCAGCATCTGAGGGCGTCCATATTGTTTCTGAATGTAAACACAGGTCCATATGTGACGTAAGAACATGTTTAGTCGCAGGCAGTGACGTTTGGAAACGCAGAACTCCGGTTATTGACGTCCACATGCAGACGGATACACAGAGGATTTGCAAATCTTCTAAAAGAGTCGTTTTTAATGCCGTAAATCTGCGTTTTCGTGTGGATGACAGGACAAATGGTAGAAACGCATCTTCGTTTTGTGAGACACCCGGCTACATGTGGACAAGGCCTGAGCTGTGACCTTCAGGCACATGGCGAATATTATCTACTTAAACTGTAGTAACAAAGCAGAAAGGAAGCAAGTAGCAAATTAGAAGGCTGGGGAGCAAAATAAAACATACGTGAGTGATAGAATGGAAGCAGCATGGCTCAAAAACCAGCATACAAGGGGGGCAAGTTGTTGGAAGATACATTCAACAAGGTGAAATATAGGTTGGGCATCATTTTTTCGTAAAATAAATAATCAAAGAATTCTCTTTTCTTATGGACTAACTTCAGTATAACTGCACAACATCCATGTTTGAGTTCTCTCTACTTGTAGCCATGGTTGTTGTGTTTCCACAGAGGTGCAGGACTCAAAAATGACCTAATTCAACATTCGGGTGTGTCACCATCTTTTTGTTGTACTGTACTTTTGGTTGCACGTATGATTAACAGGTATCGTCCTCAACTAGAGTAAAACTACGACTACTTCATTGGCAGTACTGTGTGTTGGTGTAACTCGGGTATCATTCCCTGCAGACGGCTGCTACGAGGTCGATAAGGAGGTGGAGGTGTTCAGAGTGGAGGGCGACGCCGTCATCCTCTACTTCCCGTTCTTCACGAGGGCTCTTGAGTTACGCAACATCGCCCCCCCGACAGCGACGTACTGGATCAGTAAGGACAACGGGACGGCGGGCGTGGAGTATCAGGGCGAGGGGCGGGTCCAGCAGCGAGACCAGCAGCTGTGGTTCCTCCCAGCTCGGGCTTCAGACTCGGGGGAGTACACCTGCACTTACAGGTAATCATGGTTATAAAGAACATCTGGAGGGAAATCTCCCGCCTGCACTGGACAATTTCTTTAAGTCCCACTGAACTTAATTTCTAAACGGTGACGAGACAATTACTTTTCACTTTGGCAGTTTAGCAAGCGAGCAGTAACCATCTTTAACTCCAGGGAACCTGATCTCAGTTACTAAGTAGTTTAAATCAACAACTGAAAAATCTGGATTGAATTTGTTTATAACTGCTTGTTGTCATGGATGGATGGATGGATGGATGGATGGATGGATGGATGGACGGACGGACGGACGGACGGACGGACGGACGGACGGATGGATGGATAGATGATGGATGGATGGATGGATGGATGGATGGATGGATGATGGATGGATGGATGGATGGATGATGGATGGATGGATGGATGGATGGATGGATGGATGGATGGACGGACGGACGGACGGACGGACGGACGGACGGATGGATGGATGGATGGATGGATGAATGGATGGATGGATAGACAGACAGACAGACATACAGATAGATAGACTGATGGATGGATGAACAGACAAATGAATAGATGGACAGACAGATGGATGGACGGACGGACTGAAAGACAGACAGATAGATAGATGGACGGACGGATGGATGGATGCACAGATAGATAGATAGATAGATAGATAGATAGATAGATAGATAGATAGATAGATAGATAGATAGATAGATAGATAGATAGATAGATAGATAGATAGATAGATAGATAGATAGATAGATAGATAGATAGATGGATGGATGAACGGAGAAATGAATAGATGGGCGGAGAGATGGACGGACGGACGGACAGAAAGACAGACAGATAGATGAATGAATATGATGGATGAAATGGACATACAGGCAGATAGATAGATGGATGGATGGATCCAGATCCGACTCTTTTTATGTTGACTTATTCAGAAAATGCACCAAACATCTCTGTTATGATTCATCCTCAACATCTCCACCCTCTTAAAATAATGGCCCACCTCATTTTTTCAGGTTCTTCAGAAAAAGAACATAAAACAAATCTTCTAAACGTTGTCCTTTGTCTCGCCTCCGTACGTGGAAATATTATGGACAGAGCAGATGACAAGACAACACTCCTGACACCAGCAGAGGGAGTGGTGTTCTTTAAAGACGTCACTAACACCACCCTCCTGCTTCCTGCTGATTTTAACATCTCTGTGCTTACTTTCATCTCCAGAAATGAAACCTACTGTATAACCGGAAGCATCACGCTGCAGGTTTACGACTCCACCACTGTTGACATGGAGAAGCTGTCCCATCCGCTGTCGCTCACGGTGGGAGAAGAGTGGAAACTGACATGTCCTTCTCTAAGCTGCTTCAACAACACAGACGGACTAGTAGAGTGGTACAAGGTGAGTGGAAACACCTCATCCTACACTGAATGCTTCTGCTCATTCCTACTGTGGGACTCTAAATTTACCTGTAACGCCTCATACCCTCCAAAAACTCCCAGACACAATCATTTTACTTGCAATTATAAATTTTACTGCAGTAGAAGGACAGTTTGCAGCAGTTCTCCCTTCTCTAACCTGGTTCCAATACACCATAATAGACAACTGGAACTACAGTAAACCCTGATGGACAACATTAATGCCATTAGAGTTGTTATTTCTACTTGCGGCCAGCAGAGGTCTGCAGAAATCAGACATTAGGTAACGGCCCATCAATGTGCTTTAGCCTCACCTCATTTAGCAGCTCTCCATTTAATTGGTAACCAAACCTGCCTAAACCCTCATGTATGCCCATGTTTCTAACCATGAGGCTCCAGCTCCATCAGTCTGAGTATAATATACGTCTTAATTGGTTTTCTATTCAAAGCTATTCAAATGAATTGAAAAACTGTTTTGTAAAGCAATTTTAAAAAGAGATATATAAGCTATAAGAATCCATATAAAAGGCTCAAAATTGTTGTTTTTTCCAATCGCAAGTTTAATTTTTCTTGCTGAGGAACCTTCATTGACTCTACAAGATTGTTAACAGCAGCACTGACAGTTCAGTTATACACCGATCGGGCCTAACATTCAGACCACCTGTCTCATATTGAGTTGGTCCAAAATGCTCTGAACCATTGGACCAGAGGACCTCTCAGGGGTCCTATGGGGTCTGGAACCACTGGATCCTTTGGGTACTCTGTCTTGTGCAGTGGGGCCTCTGTCAATCCAACTGGTTCCACTGCATCCTGTTGATGCTTGATCAGAATGGGCTGTAGGAAGTCTGGAGGTCACATCAACATGTTGGACCATTGTCATGTTCCTCCACATGTTCCTGATTGGTTGGTGTTGTTGCCATGTGGTGGGGGGCATTTTCATCCAGGGACATTTGGGATTTCCATCAGGGAATGAGACGATGTTTATTTGGGTGTCTAAGTCTGATCAAGGTTTTCCATCAGAACACCACATAGTACCAACATGATCAATGTTATTCACTTCACCTGTCAGTAGTCAGGATGTTGTGGCTGATCGGTGACATACCTTCTACTACCACTACTGATCGATGTGTATTCGATGCCCCTAGTCTATAATTACAGACTGGCCCACACAGGATAAACTGTGGTTTGCCTACAACATGTGGTAAACTCCTGACAACTTTACAGTCGCGCCACAGCTAGGAAATTACCCCACTTTAAAACTATAAAACGATGTCCTAATCTGCAGGGTTGGTCCAAATAGCAGTATCTGTGTTCCGGGTATTGTAATCACCAACTTTTCGAATGTTTGGTTCATGCTGTGGTGTCGGCCGGAGGGGGGGGACACAACACCGGAGCGTGACACCGGAGTTGGCAGGTCCGCGTACCAGAACCACGGCAACATTCTAGAGCCTTGGCGACGGTCGGCGACGGTCGGCAGCGCTCGGCGGCGCACTACAGCTTTGGCAACGCTCGGCAGCGCTCGGCAGCGTGCGGCGACACTCGACGGCACCCGGCGGCAGCACACACGGCTATTCAAATATCAAAATTATAGGGGCGCCCTGATAGCCTAATGGTTATGTCGCGTGACCCAAGTGCAGAGGCGTAGCGGCAGTCCCGGGTTCGACTCCGACCTCGGGCGTTTACCGCATGTCCTTCCCCACTCTCTCCCATTTCCGATTCTATCCACTGTCCTATCTAATAAAGGCACAAAAGGCCAAAAATAAATCTTTAAAAAAAAAAAAAAAAATTCAAAATTATAATCCGAATACCACGACAATTAACAAATATTCGAATATTCGGGACCAGCCCTACTAATCTGTTGAGCTTAATCCTTCTGCCAAATGAATAATTAAAGCAAGATGGTACAGCAGCACCTATAGAGAACTCTTTTGCATTTTTAGTGTTTGACTCATAATATGACTACCTGTAATAAAGGAACATGAAATCCTATTTTGAGGACAAAAGTAAATGAAAACAGCTCAGTTTGTTCATTTTAGTTTGGAATAGGACGCCAATTGAGAAGAAGGTGCTCATGTATTTAGATTGAACCTTCAACCCTTGCTTCCTTTCAGTGTCTGACATTGTTTATTGCTTCCTGCCAGGACTCCAGCCCCACAGCTCTCCAGCCAGGCAGAGCAGGTTCCTTCCGTTGGGACAGAGGAGATCTGGTGATCCCTGCCGCGAGGCGATCCCATGCGGGCGTCTACGTCTGCCGGCTCAGAGTGCTCATCAACAACCGGCCGTACAGAGTCAGCAGAGCCCTGCTGCTAGAAGTGCAAGGTTGGTAGTTTTTTATGAAGTCTCTGAAACTTTCATTGGTGTTCTTCTCCTGGTGCGCCCTGACCTCTACTGGTCAAACAGGGGTATCACACTGGCTCAGTTGTACGAACAGACAACTCAGTCTAACTCAAGAAACTGAAATAAGCTGTTATTGCTGTTGTTTTAAGAGCTGTTTGTTTCAACATGTGAATTTGTGTTGACCAGGCCAAGACCCTGAAATCACCACGAACCTCCCACAGACCTCTGACTCAGGACTAACCAGCAGCACCTTCAGCACTGTTCACTGTGAGTTTTACACCTTTACTTTGGGAGATGCCAAATTCCCCATGGGGACAATTAGCACTGACATTACTGATGAAATGTTCTTCTTTACGTCTCAGCTCCAACAATACTGCCACCTGTGATTGTCTCACCGCTCAATGGAACCATATTTGAAAGTTCACACGGTAAGTTACACGGACAGTCTTCTTAGACGTAGACCATTTCTACTGAATAAAGGTCTAACACAGACGTTCCTCTGATTGGATTCAGGTTCAGGACTGGAGCTGTTCTGCGTGGTGTCTACCGAGTGTCCAATGGCCGAGTCCACTGCGGTCACATGGCTTGTAAACGGCCAATCAGTGGAGAGTTCGTACCTGGACAGACGGGCTCTACAGGGAGGAAGAAGGTAGTCCTAGTTCCTCTCAATAAAGGAAAAATTCAAGCGTCTAGGAAAGTGAACGCAAGCTGAACTCAAAATATGACGACTACTCTACAAATTACATTAAAAACTACATTTATATTGATAAAGTTACTCAATTTTTAACATGTAAAGTTGTAAAATATAAAGGCCCCATGTGAAATATTGATGCCACATGAAGTGCACCACCCAAAGTGAGCGTATACTGTCTGGTACTTGGACTAAATGGATGTTTCTCTTGATTAGTGTCCAAATCTGAGTCCACCACTGCCTCAGTGATGCATTAATTCCATTCAGTCCATGGGTGTGGCATATCCAGACGCTGCTCCAACACAATGAGCAGTACTCAGACACTCCTTATACTGGGGACAATAAAAGGCCACCCCAACATGTCACATGTTGACCAAAGCAGCAACGCCTCAGATGACTCCGGTCATGAGGGAACGTGTCATTGTCCAAGTACCAGACAGTATACGCTCACTTTGGGTGGTGCACTTCATGTGGCATCAATATTTCACATGGGGTGTTTATATTTTTGTTCAGTGTAGTAGAAGTAATACTACCTGTTTGCCTGTTTGGATTGCACCTGCTTCACTTTTTGATGGCGTCTTTGCCAAACAAACTAACTGCCTCTGTGTTTCCAGGGTAACCAGGGTGTCCAAAGGCTGCCAGATTGAGATGAGGCTGCTTCTCACAACGATAACAGACGAAGACGTGAAGGCGGAGCTTAAGTGTGTCACACAGAACATGGGAGGGAGGCAGGAAGTTGTTGCTCAGCTTCAGCTGGAGGGTGAGTTGTCTTCGTGTACGTGAAGTCACTCCAGACCAGATCCAGACAACCAGACCTCTAAATCCAGACTTTAACTCACCTCTTTCTCTGCAGACCCGACGTTCACGTGGCTGGTGGTGGCGGCGGTGGCGGTGTCCTGCTTCCTGACAGTGGTTTCCATCTTCCTCTACGTCCTCTTCAAACCTAAAAAGAACAGGAAGATGGATTATTTTCTGGCTCGGCAGAACAGCACCTTCAGTGTGTGACGTGCACACTCCCTCCTCACGCACGGACCTCCTTAAATGTGTTTTCTGTTACATCAAATTAGTCTTTCATGCAGGGATAATGTCATGGAAACAGCAGAGTTAAAGCAGCACTTGAATGCATTTGGTTTATTTGTACAGCTGCAGCAGTTTGCATCTACACCGCCCGTCCAAACAAAAAAGTCACCCTAATCTAATACTTCATTGGACCACCTTTAGCTTTGAGTACGGCACACATTCACCTCAGCATCGTTTAGATAAACTTCTTGATGGTTCACCACTATCCTTCCAGGTTTTAATAATACGTTGGACGGTTCTTCACCCTTATTTGCTTGATGCAGGCCAATAATTTGACCCTCCTGAAACAGATCGACATCCTTTCCACCACCACAGGTTATGTCTTCTGACATGGCTGTTTAAGAAATGAGAAGCTACTCAGCTACTTGCATCAGCGAGAGTTAAATAAGCTGCAGCCAGATGAAACATATTCATCACTGCAGTGACCAGAAAAGCCCTCATAGAGCGCAGACCTCCGCCAAGCAGCTTCAGTCCACCCCAACACAATCTACCAGTGACAGAGTATCATTGTGTAGTCTGGTGAAATCAACACTGAAATATATGTTGGTTCTTTATTCTGAACAGATTAACTGGAGGATGCTCAATGGATAAAATAAGTAGGATAAAACCAGAAATGTTCCTCTGGAGAATCTGGTTTGATTTTGCTAAACAGGACTTCTGTTGCAGCTGCGTTTGAGGACAAACAGCTTTATGTGAAAAACAACTACTTAGTTTGAACAAGACGTCCCAATTTACAGCTTTGTGACAAGAAATAAGCAGCAGGAGATTTGAGCAAGATGGAATAAGGCTGACCTTAAGGCCAAGTACGGTGTAGTTCCAAGTAGCCTAGAGTGGCTAAGTTAGCTAACCAACAGTATGGTAGCTTAGCTGCTTTACAGACGGAATATTAGGGCTGGTCCCCAATATAGGAATATCTGAATATTGGTTGGTTGTGGTGGTATTGGGATAATAATTTTGATATTGGAATAGTCCTGCACATCGCCACCAGGCACCGCTGGGCGCCGCCGAGTGTTGCCGAGGCTCTAGAATGCCTCCTTGGTTCTAGTACACTGACCTGACAACTCCGGTGTCAGAAAATCAAAAGGCTTTACAACAGCACAGTGTTTCAACTTTGGGTAGATAAAAATAAAAGTAGAAAAGCCCTCAGAGAGCTCAGACCTCCACCAAGCAGCTTCAGTCCACCCCCAACACAATCTACCAACGACTAAGTATCCTTAAATTAAAAAACAATCCTGGATCCAGACGGTGATCCGGATCAGTCCCAGAGTTTCATCAGTTGTTCTTTGCCTCATTTCACACATTTCCTGAACATTTCATCCAAATCCGACCATAAATTTGCAAGTTATTTTGAACACAAACAAATAAATAAACAAACAAACCAACGTCGGCAAAAACATGACCTCCTTGGTTGGAGGTAATTATCCAGTGGGAGGTTTTTACCTATTTGCTTAGTTAAATCCAGGCGGTGACTTTTTGTTTGGACAGGCGGTTTATGTTTTACTGTCGTGGCAGATATACCAGAACACTCCATCTCAAATATAAATCACTGTTAGTTAACAGTCTTCCTCTTACATTCTTATCAATGGAGTGAGCAGAATATTAGAAACCCCTGAAGGCAGTTTGACCCAGTTAGTTTGGTAAACACAATGAAATGAACAGCGCCGATCAAAACACTAGACATTATTATTTTTACACTTTGTAAAGGTCAGAGTATTTTAGAGAAAACCTGCTGCATCAGATCAGTGGTGTACTCAATGAAGTGGATACTAGATATAGATATATAGATATGTGTGTGTATTTTTCAAAATGCAATAAATGTTCTCAGGGAAGAGTTTTGTGTTGTAGAAAAGCATTTCAGTTTCAGTTTGAGTATTTTTTCGAGCCAGTTTCCTTTAGGATAGCCGAGTTTGTCATTTAAATGTGTGGACGTGAAGATTTGCAAAGTGTTGACGTGAATGTAACGTTAAATATTAACGCTGTCACACTCCTGTAACTATACATAAAATAAAATAAAGAGAGAATACAATGCTGTTGATGGTCCGACTGTTCTTGTGACTGTCCTGAAGTCTCATAATAAACAATCTGATGTGGTTAACACAGCAGGATGAATGCTTAAAGAGCCCATGTTAGTCTGGGTTTTTGAGCATGGTAAAGGTTGAAGAATGAGTAGCTTCCTCCTTGATGAAAGCAGTGAGAGAAGATAGCGAACATTTAATCATGTAAACATGCTCTAGTCGACCTGAAGAATACAGCTACGAACCTGTAAATGTGAACAATATGGGCTCTTTAACTCTAGCAGCAACGTCAGTTCTCTGTTGAATGCATGCGCTTATGTTTAGATTTCACCTCTTCAGCTGGTCCCTAATTCAGGAAAATAAAACGCTGTAACAATAAAAGCATTTCCTGTATCAGATGCAGACACATCAGACATCCCTAAACATATATACTGGTCCAGATACGATGTGACACCGCATTAAGGAAATCCTCCTCTCTAAAAAGCACTACATGGGGTGTCTTTAAAATGCAGAAATGTGTTTATGGTTTTGTTGCAATGCTTTGTTCACATGTCCAGCAGGTATTTCAATGTTTTGTGGTGTTTAAAAAGACAGGAGAACGTATTTTGTTGATAAAGGTCCGTGCAAACATTAAGCCATTAATCAGAAGTCATATTAAATCAACACGACTGCCTCTGCTCTGCTCTTTTCTCAGACCAAGGCAGAAAAATAACAGCACCTCTTCCACGAATGTGAAACTGCCCCACTTTTCTGCGGTGTAGTTTCCAGAGAAGAGGCACAGCTCACCAACGAAGCACAATCAGGTCACCACAGAACCAACACACACCTGTCCAGACAACAATTCACTTTTAAAGCCACATCCTGCTTCAGGGCTGCGTGGTCGGCTTGTGCCGGTATGCATTCAGTGAACGGCAGATACAGACAGTCGAATAAAGAAGTTGTAGGTTTTGCTTCGCCCGACTTCGCCTGTCTTTGTCTGTTTGGGGTTCCCCTGGCTGCCCCTGTTTCCTCTAACAGTCCAAACAGAACATGTAAACTCCACACAAAGAGGCCTCTACCATCCATCCATCCATCATCTATACACCGCTTAGGGTCATAGGGGGGCTGGAGTCTATCCCAGCCGACTCGGGCGAAGGCAGTGGACACCCTGGACAGGTCTCCAGTCCATCACAGGGCTTCACATAGAGACAGACACCAACACACTCTCATTCACACCTACGGACAATTTAGAATCATCAGTTAACCTCAGCATGTTTTAGGACTGTGGGAGGAAGCTGGAGAACCTGGTGAGAACATGCAAACTCCACACAGGAAGATCCCAGGCGTCCTAACCGGGACTTGAACTGGCGACGCTGCTAACCACCGAGCCACCGTGCCGCCCTCTACCAGCCGTCTGAGCCACAACACCATCCTGCACAGCAACAATCGTCACTCATATATGCTGCATCTTTTCTAGTTTGCTGCATGGTGTACTCAGTAGTGCTGTATAAAAATAGACCACACAGATTTTGTAGCATTACAATAGTTTTTAAAATCCAATTAGCTTAGCAATATTAGCTTTAGCCAAGAGTATCTGACCTGCTAGGTTTACCAGCTCAAGCACAATCACTTAAGTTTGGATTATACGCCTGTTTATTAGTTAATAAAACATTTCTGTGCTCATCTACTACGATTTTTTAATTTTTTTTTAGTTTTAAAATAGATTTATGTCATTTCAAGAATCGGAGCAAATTTGAAAATCTGCTCTAGCAAAGGCTATCTGGACAGCTAGCTTTACTAGTGCAACTACTGCAGCTTGTTTTCTCATGAGAAATTATTTCTGTGCTGTTGCTGTGCTCAGTTACTCAGATTTTGTATTATCAAAACAGATTTTTTAATTCCAAGGAACTGGGCAAAGTGGATGAGTTAGCTTAGCTTAGGCTAGCTAGCTTTAGTAGCTTGAGTACAATCAGAATCAACTTAATTGGTCAATAAATACCTCAGTAACCCTGCCACTTTGCACACACTGTAAATACTGATATTTATGGATGTTTAGGTTTATATAGCTCTTATTCCTGTTGTTCTTTTACCTTATTTTTAGTACTTGGTTGTTTTTTTAGGGGGTGGGTGGGCTGTCTGATTACTGTACATAGAGAGCAAAGAGTCACCGGAGTCAAGTTCCTTGTTTGCGAATACAAACTTGGCCAGTAAAGTTGATTCTGATCACTGCAGTTTGGTTTATACGTCTGTTTAAAAGTTCTTACAGAAGATTTTCAGCATTAAAATAGATTTTTTACATTCCAAAGGAGGGTAAAGTGAGCAAATTAGCTTTAGTTAAGGCTACCTAAGTGTTTTCTAAATAAAACCTGGTGCAGCTGATCAAATGAAAAATCAAGGTTGAACATCACTTTAAACTTCTATCCTTTATCTATACAACCCTTAATCCTCTGTAAGGTCGTGTTGTGGGGGGTTGGAGTCTACCCCAGCCGACTCGCCAGCCTATCACAGGGCTACATATAGAGACAGACACCAAACACACTCTCATTCACACCTACGGACAATTTAGAATCATCAATTAACTTCAGCATGTTTTTGGACTGTGGGAGGAAGCTGGAGAACCTGGTGAGAACATGCAAACTCCACACAGGAAGATCCCAGGCGTCCAAACCGGGACGCGAACCGGGGATCTTCTAGCTGTGAGGCGACGACGCTAACCACCGAGCAGCCACATAGAACCAACATGATCAATGTAATTCACTTCACCTGTCATTGGCCATGATGTTGCTGCTGATGCGTGTGCATTGGATATGTCTAGTCTATAATTACAGACAGGCCCACACAGAATAAACTGTGCCTCCAACACGTGGTAACCTCCTGACAACTTTACAGTCGCGCCACAGCTAGGAAATTACCCCACTTTATATATTTCCAGTTTCAGCATCCACTGGCTATAAAACGATCCCCTAATCTGCGGGAGGAAGCTGGAGGACCCAGTGAAAACCCACGTTGCACAGGGAAAACATGCAAACTCCACACGAAAAGATCCCCAACCGGGACGCGAACCGGGGATCTTCTAGCTGAGAGGCGACGCTGCTAACAATCAGTCCCCACTTCAACCATAAATTAGAAATCATTTACAGATTTCTCAAGAATTCAATCAGTGCATTTGCTGGAATTCTGATCTGAATCTTCTCTGTGCAACCACAAGAGGTCTCAGTGCGACTGTTATATAAACCAGAGTTATGGGAAACGGCTTCCCTCAGCAGGCTGGGATGAATCAGTGCTGGAACCGTCTGACCCAGCAGGGTGGGATACAGGACAGATTGCTTAATAAAATCATATGAATGATTAATAATCAAGTAAATTAAAATGTGCAGCTTTACAAAACAGTGCTGTGTAAGAGGTCTGTGTGTGGCGTAAGTCCCACGAACAGCAGGATCCAGGCTGCCCTCCTTCCAGCTGTTGCACAACAGATTGGGACATCGGCTTTCAAAAGAGAGCTGAGAGAGGAAATTGCAACATGTGCCAAGGTCTCCGCAGAAGAGGAAGTCGGAGCCGGGAAGATCACGTCGGAGCTCAGAGCCGCGCTTCTTCAAGATGTTTTTAGAGGATTTTCATGTAACCTGAGGATGCGGGTTGGTTTACAGAAGGAGGGGAGCATAACATCAGCCTGGTGAGTTCTCTGTTTAGACCAGTACTGCTGGGATAGTGGATTTACAGAACCCATCCCACCTGCACCACACTCAGTTCAGTCCATTCTAAAGCACCAGGTTAACCAAAGCGTGTTTAAAGCGTGTTTACAGTGTGTTTCTCATTCACCTCTTTACCACCTGAGCCACTGAACACGAAAGCACAAGACCTGCTGAGGCACATTTTATCTTCTTTTTCTCAACTTTACCATTTCCCCAGGGTTCCTAAGACACATGTCGGGGCATGTTTTGCCAAAGGCGCAGGAGAAAGGTGAAATAACGCGACTTTCCAAATTCAAAAACACCACTTTCTCCCCACATTGTCCGAATACTTTGGCAAAACGCTGCCCACGAAACCCAACAGCCAACCCGCAGATGTTTCTGAACGAGGCAGCCGCGTTCGTTGTGTCCTGAAACCTGAATCAGCTGCATGCATGTTGCTTGGTAACCGTCCTCTTTCTGGACATTCCTCAACCAGGCCGTCACGCCACGTAACGGAGAGCAGCTCGTTGTACTGATGCAATGCAGTGGAAAGACGATGCTGTACGTGGTGGATATGGGTTATAATGTCTGGACTGGAATTCTTCTAATGGCAGGTAGCATTCATTTGATTGATGTCTGTACTGGCAAAACCCAACTAGCTTCTTCTTATAGCTACCTGAACACCCATAGTTGTCTGACAAAGTGTAGTTAAGTGTTATGTATGTGGGGAATCGTACCTGATCAATTAATATAGTGCAAAAAAAAACAGGTATCTGAGGGATGGAAAAAGATGCAAAGTGTACCATCTAAATGATTTGGAAGCTGCACATGAAGGTAAAGTCTGTGCCTTAACTTAGCTTAAGTCAACAAATGGTTTACAGTCTATAAATTGATGCGTAAAGCGACGAGAGAATGAAAAACACAGGCTGAATATGGCTATAAACCCTTTACAGCTCAGCCAGGACAGAAATGAGGTACCGGTGATTGGAACTGAAGCTCAGAGATGTGAGCTCAGTTCACAACTCCAAGCTCTGGCCCTAAAACCATGGCAACAGGTTGAAAATCTGGGGGTTATCTTGGGACTCAGAAATCAATCTTGAGCCCCACATTAAAAATATTACCAAGATGGCTTCATATCATTTAAGAAATATAGCTAGACCGCGACCAGTCGTCTCTAAAACGAATGCAGAGACACTAATACATGCTTTAAGTATATGCCGAATAGACTATTGTAATGCTCTCCTGTGTGGTCTACCTAAGAAGACTATACACCGTCTACAAATAGTTCAGAACTCGGCAGCACAAGTTCTAAGACCAGAAGGAGAGCTCACATTAAAAGTCTCTGCACTGTTGTTTTAAGAATGGATTTTAAGATCTTTTTATTAGTTTATAAAGTTCTTAATGGTCTTGGTCCTTCATATTAATCGGATTTGCTTTCATCTTACGAACCCTCTATGACAGCGGTTCCCAACGGACCAGTACCAGGCTCTGGGTCATTTGGTACCGGGCCGTGGAGAAAGAATAAAAGTGTTTTATTTTATTTCTGGCGGAGTCCGCAGGATGTTTTAGTTTGAGAAATGACTAGATCGTCTTCCCGCCACTTCCGTCTGTGCTCGTTTCCCGCCAAAATGAATAAAAAACAAACGTCTCTGGAGCTCCGTTGAAAAGAGGGAAAGACTCGAAAAAGTAAAAACCTTTCTTGCTCCACAGACAAGTTTCAAGCAGAGACAATTTTCTACGGACCGGTCATTGAGTGCAATGACCGGTCCGATGAATTGAAGCATGGTGGTGGAAGCATCATGATGTGAGGCACGGTGGTGGCAGCATCATGATGTGAGGCCTGGTGGTGGCAGCATCATGATGTGAGGCATGGTGGTGGCAGCATCATGATGTGAGGCATGGTGGTGGCAGCATCATGATGTGAGGCATGGTGGCGGCAGTATCATGATGTGAAGCACGGTGGTAGCAGCATCATGATGTGAGGCATCGTGGTGGCAGCATCATGATGTGAAGCACGGTGGTGGCAGCATCATGATATGAAGCATGGTGGTGGCAGCATCATCATGTGAAGCACGGTGGTGTCATTATCATGATGTGAGGCATGGTGGTGGCCACATCATGATGTGAAGCATGGTGGTGGCAGCATCATGATGTGAAGCATGGTGGTGGCAGCATCATGATGTGAAGCATGGTGGCGGCAGCATCGTGATGTGAAGCATGGTGGCGGCAGCATCATGATGTGAAGCATGGTGGTGGCAGCATCATGGTGTGAAACACGGTGGTGGCAGCATCATGATGTGAAGCATGGTGGCGGCAGCATCGTGATGTGAAGCATGGTGGCGGCAGCATCATGATGTGAAGCATGGTGGTGGCAGCATCATGATGTGAAGCATGGTGGTGGCAGCATCATGACGTGAAGCACGGTGGTGGCAGCATCATGATGTGAAGCATGGTGGTGGCAGCATCATGATATGAAGCATGGGGGTGGCAGCATCATGATGTGAAGCACGGTGGTGGCAGCATCATGATGTGAAGCATGGTGGTGGCAGCATCATGATGTGAAGCATGGTGGTGGCAGCATCATGACGTGAAGCACGGTGGTGGCAGCATCATGATGTGAAGCATGGTGGTGGCAGCATCATGATATGAAGCATGGGGGTGGCAGCATCATGATGTGAAGCACGGTGGTGGCAGCATCATGACGTGAAGCAAGAAGGTGGCAGCATAATGATTTGAAGCATGGTGGTGGCAGCATCATGATGTGAAGCATTGTGGTGGCAGCATCATTATTTGAAGCATGGTGGTGGCAGCATCATGAGAGGAAGCTTCTTGGCAGGTCCTGGTTTCCAGCAAGACAATCTTCTACGGACTGGTCATCGCATGCTAAGAAAACTGTCTTGCTTGAAACCGGTTTGTGGTGCAAACAAGGTTGCCGACTGCTGCTTTAGGACACTCAGGTTTTCTGGTTCTGGCTTTTTAACTAAACCTAAGCCCAGACCAGGTAGTGGGGGTTGCTCGTACTGTTTTGCTCAAATATAAGCAACATGTCATAAATATCTGCGTCCAACTGCATCTAATCAAAGCACAACAAACAACACAAATCTTCAGCAGCATCAACTATCAAATGTAAAAGCAACCATCTCCCAGCCACCAACTGTCTGCACATCAAACAAAACCTTGTGGTTCAAACATTTTCCCTGAGACAGAAAAGAGAACTCGGTGTCTGCTGGGGCGTCAGGATGTGACTAACTGCCAAATTGTGGCTGCAAGTAGTTCACGTTTTTTTTTTTTTCTCGTAGAGCATCCTGTTTGAAAAATGTGACATTTACTCAGGGACTGTGATTTCTGGAGACTGACTCATACCTGAACGAGTGCCAGTGTCTCCTGGGGATTCCTCGGGCCGGCGGGGGAAGCCCGGCTGTAGCTTCACACAGGTGCAAAATAAAACAACTGCACCTTAATACCGGTTGTCGGAAGAACTTCAAGTGGAGATCAGAAGTTATTCCTGGCAGATGTGATGATTCATTTAGTTCCTGACATGAGTGAGACTGTAGATATTCTGAATGCAAGCACTTAAGTTTAGATTTCATGTCTTCGGCTGGTTTATGATTCTGTTGCTTAAATATCTGTAGCTTAAAATCTCAGAAGAACACATTCTTGCAGCGGTCGCTTATGAAAATCAGAATTGTTCCAGTCGTATCCTATAAAAAAGACGCATGGTTGGTTAACTGTTGCGTGGTTGTTGGTCTCTCTGGTCAGAGTAAATCGGATGGATGGACGGGATTAATCTGATTTGTGTCGCGTTAAATGAAATAGTTCTCTTAAAGGTTAATGCGCAATATTGTCTTTAGGATTTAGGTGTTTATTTTGATGTCAGGTTTGGTCAACGGAAGGTATATTTAAGTAAAAGTTAAGGTCAGTTATTTGGTCAATAGAAGGTATTTTTAGTGGATGTCATGGTCAGTTATTTGGTCAATAGTAGGTATTTTTAGTGGATGTCATGGTCAGTTATTTGGTCAATAGGTATTTTTAGTGGAGGTTAAGGTCAGTTATTTGGTCAATAGTAGGTATTTTTAGTGGAGGTTAAGGTCAGTTATTTGGTCAATAGTAGGTATTTTTATTGAAGGTTACAGGAAGTTATTTGGGGTATAATAGTTAATTTTAATGGAGGTTAAGGTCAGTTATTTGGTCAATAGTAGGTATTTTTAGTGAAGGTCATGGTCAGTTGTTTGGTCAATAGTAGGTATTTTTAGTGAAGGTTATAGTCAGTTATTTGGTCAATAGTAGGTATTTTTAGTGAAGGTTATGGTCAGTTACTTGGTCAATAGTAGGTATTTTTAGTGAAGGTTATGGTCAGTTACTTGGTCAATAGTAGGTATTTTTAGTGGAGGTTAAGGTCAGTTATTTGGTCAATAGTAGGTATTTTTAGTGGAGGTTAAGGTCAGTTATTTGGTCAATAGTAGGTATTTTTAGTGAAGGTTATGGTCAGTTACTTGGTCAATAGTAGGTATTTTTAGTGGAGGTTAAGGTCAGTTATTTGGTCAATAGTAGGTATTTTTAATGAAGGTTAAGGTCAGTTACTTGGTCAATAGTAGGTATTTTTAATGAAGGTTAAGGTCAGTTACTTGGTCAATAGTAGGTATTTTTAATGAAGGTTAAGGTCAGTTATTTAGTCAATAGTAGGTATTTTTAATGAAGGTTAAGGTCAGTTATTTAGTCAATAGTAGGTATTTTTAATGAAAGTTAAGGTCAGTTATTTAGTCAATAGTAGGTATTTTTAATGAAGGTTAAGGTCAGTTATTTAGTCAATAGTAGGTATTTTTAATGAAGGTTAAGGTCAGTTATTTGGGGTATAATAGTTAATTTTAATGGAGGTTAAGGTCAGTTACTTGGTCAATAGTAGGTATTTTTAGTCAAGGTTAAGGTCAGTTATTTGGTCAATAGTAGGTATTTTTAATGAAGGTTAAGGTCAGTTACTTGGTCAATAGTAGGTATTTTTAGTCAAGGTTAAGGTCAGTTATTTGGTCAATAGTAGGTATTTTTAATGAAGGTTATGGTCAGTTATTTGGTCAATAGTAGGTATTTTTAATGAAGGTTAAGGTCAGTTACTTGGTCAATAGTAGGTATTTTTAATGAAGGTTAAGGTCAGTTATTTGGGGTATAATAGTTAATTTTAGTGGAGGTTAAGGTCAGTTATTTGGTCAATAGTAGGTATTTTTAATGAAGGTTATGGTCAGTTATTTGGTCAATAGTAGGTATTTTTAATGAAGGTTAAGGTCAGTTATTTGGTCAATAGTAGGTATTTTTAATGAAGGTTATGGTCAGTTATTTGGTCAATAGTAGGTATTTTTAATGAAGGTTAAGGTCAGTTATTTGGGGTATAATAGTTAATTTTAGTGGAGGTTAAGGTCAGTTATTTGGTCAATAGTAGGTATTTTTAATGAAGGTTATGGTCAGTTATTTGGTCAATAGTAGGTATTTTTAATGAAGGTTAAGGTCAGTTTTTTGGTCAATAGTAGGTATTTTTAATGAAGGTTATGGTCAGTTATTTGGGATATAATAGTTAATTTTAATGGAGTTTAAGGTCAGTTATTTGGTCAATAGTAGGTATTTTTAGTGGAGGTTAAGGTCAGTTATTTAGTCAATAGTAGGTATTTTTAATGAAGGTTAAGGTCAGTTATTTGGTCAATAGTAGGTATTTTTAATGAAGGTTAAGGTCAGTTATTTGTCAATAGTAGGTATTTTTAATGAAGGTTAAGGTCAGTTATTTGGTCAATAGTAGGTATTTTTAATGAAGGTTAAGGTCAGTTATTTGGTCAATAGTAGGTGTTTTTAATGAAGGTTATGGTCAGTTATTTAGTCAATAGTAGGTATTTTTAATGAAGGTTATGGTCAGTTATTTAGTCAATAGTAGGTATTTTTAGTGGAGGTTAAGGTCAGTTATTTGGTCAATAGTAGGTATTTTTAATGGAGGTTAAGGTCAGTTATTTGGTCAATAGTAGGTATTTTTAGTGGAGGTTAAGGTCAGTTATTTGGTCAATAGTAGGTATTTTTAATGGAGGTTAAGGTCAGTTATTTGGTCAATAGTAGGTATTTTTAATGAAGGTTAAGGTCAATTATTTGGTCAATAGTAGGTATTTTTAGTGAAGGTTAAGGTCAGTTATTTGGTCAATAGTAGGTATTTTTTATGAAGGTTAAGGTCAGTTATTTGGTCAATAGTAGGTATTTTTTATGAAGGTTAAGGTCAGTTATTTGGTCAATAGTAGGTATTTTTTATGAAGGTTAAGGTCAGTTATTTGGTCAATAGTAGGTATTTTTTATGAAGGTTAAGGTCAGTTATTTGGTCAATAGTAGGTATTTTTAGTGGAGGTTAAGGTCAGTTATTTGGTCAATAGTAGGTATTTTTAGTGGAGGTTAAGGTCAGTTATTTGGTCAATAGTAGGTATTTTTAGGGGAGGTTAAGGTCAGTTATTTGGTCAATAGTAGATATTTTTAGGGGAGGTTAAGGTCAGTTATTTGGTCAATAGTAGGTATTTTTAGGGGAGGTTAAGGTCAGTTATTTGGTCAACAGTAGGTATTTTTAATGAAGGTTAAGGTCAGTTATTTGGTCAATAGTAGGTATTTTTAATGGAGGTTAAGGTCAGTTATTTGGTCTATAATAGTTAATTTTAGTGGAGGTTAAGGTCAGTTATTTGGTCAATAGTAGGTATTTTTAATGGAGGTTAAGGTCAGTTATTTGGTCAATAGTAGGTATCTTTAGTGGAGGTTATGGTCAGTTATTTGGTCAATAGTAGGTATCTTTAGTGGAGGTTGAGGTCAGTTATTTTGTTAATAGTAGGTATTTTTAATGAAGGTTAAGGTCAGTTATTTGGGGTATAATAGTTAATTTTAGTGGAGGTTAAGGTCAGTTATTTGGGGTATAATAGTTAATTTTAGTGGAGGTTAAGGTCAGTTATTTGGGGTATAATAGTTAATTTTAGTGGAGGTTAAGGTCAGTTATTTGGGGTATAATAGTTAATTTTAATGGAGGTTAAGGTCAGTTATTTGTTTCAGGACAGGGGAAGGCTTTGCTCACAGCTGAGCGGCGTGTTGAAATGCAAAGGAAGATGAAGAGAGCGCTGAGTGGTGCAATCCAAACACTCTCTTCCTCCTCTTTGTGAGCGCTGTTTGTGCTCTTGGTCCCGTGGAGGTGGGACCGAGCGGTTGAGTCACCGGCTGAGCTGCACGGTCGAGGCTCCAGTCTGCAGCAAGGGTCAGAGGTGAGGCTTCCTCTGCCGGCGCGAACCATCTCACCCGTCCTCCCCCTGTCCCTCCGAGGTGAATCGATAGCTTCTGCTCGCTCATAGCGTTTTCCTTTCTGAATGATCTTCGGATTCTGTACTATTCCCTCTGAAGGTACGTGTTGTCTTATTGGAAACGTGTTTACTCTTAGAGAAGCGTGTTGCAATGCTAACCACAGAGCAGACCCACTTCCATTTAGAGGTACTTACTGGAGTGACAAAACTATGTATAGATTATATTCACTGTGCATTAATATGTTAATACTGATGCTGTTTTTAGAGCGAGATTAAATCAGTCGCGTGGCACTGGAATGGTTTTTATAGAAGACTACACAGGAGAGGTGGCTTTAGGTAGGGCTGGTTGTTCAGTGTTGGTCTGGGCAAACCACGGGGGGTTTCTGTGCTTTTGTTTTGATGTTTTCCCTGCGACTGTGTGAAGGTCTATACTTTCTCACATTCTGATCATGTGGTTGTGCAGGTGGCACGGCAAGATAGCTCAACACGGAGACTAAAGGAGGTTGGATGTGCTGTGTATGTTGTACATTTTAGCAATGATCAGTCTTTAGATTAGATGTTTGCTGCTAACTGACCCTCCTGTTCTGGGCTTCTCCTGCACTGCAAAAACTCCACATCTTACCAAGTTTATTCTTCTTATTTTTAGTCAAATTGTCACTTGATTTTTGATAAATTCACTTTCCAGGTAACATTTCAGCAGATGGAGGGACGTGTTTTAAGACAACGCATCTTAAATATCTTGTTCAGTCAAACAATCTTGAAATGATCTTGTTTTAGTTGTATTTTACCAGAAACAAGGTTCATTTCATTTCATCCATGTTTCAAGCTGAGCTGTTGTTTGTATCAGATAAATAATCTGGATTTAAGAAATAAAGTAAATGCATTTGATTGGAAAATCACCAATTCATATCAGAAAACAGCTGCATGTGTAAAATGTGTTAAAAAAACAAAGCAAATGTCTGCTTTTGAGTTAAAACACCTCCTTTTGGGCGTAGCTGGCTTCACCTAAAACACAACACCTTCAAATGCTGTCAAACACCACTAAATATTAGGATTTCTAGCTACTGTGAGAAGACATTATATCTCAGAATGCTTCAATTAATCTGTGTGATCTGATTTCAAGTACAAGATGGTCTTAAATCTGGAGAAGAGCCACGATAATACAACTAAAATAAGTTGAACACATCTCAAATTAAGAAGCTGAAACTTATTAAAGCAAAAATCTATTTAATTCTTTAGCATGTCTGGTTTATTCTAAGACACCTCAGCTTGACAATGCTGCTAAAATATAGCTTCAAATAAGTTTTCCCTGCTGATTTTAAGACCTCAATATTCTAAATATCATGTCTTATTTCAAGAAATCTGACCAAGCAAATGTTCACTTGTTCTATTGGCAGATTTTTTCACTTATTTCAAGGTTAAAGTGCCTGAAATACGTTTATTTATCTTGTTTTGGGAGGGGCATTTTTTCCAGTGTGTGTTGAAGGTCACACAACTTGATCATGTTTTGCTGGTACTTTATGCAGCCACTAGAGATGGAAAAGCAGCCCACACTGATGCCGCTAAATCAGTTTAGCAGCTTTACACGAGTGGAAAAAGCAGACCTATCTAACGGTGCCAGGAGTGTGACAGAGCGTCTAACCACCAAACCAAAACGTGCAAACATGTTCAGTAGCAAAGACCCACATCTGATTTCACATCACACTAAAAACAACATTGTCCTCCGTGTGTGAAACATCGCATTCAGCCGTGCCCGGCGTGTTCTCGTGCTCCGGGTAACTCCCATTGTTTTCCCTTTTTAGTGCTAAATGAGTCATGCGTTTTGATAACCTCCCACAGACTGAGGCTCTTCAAAGGCGATTCCAGCACAGCGTCTGGGGTTTCCTGCCTTAACGGCTGAAACGCGTCTCTGATATTGGAATATTCCCACATCGTCCCCAAGAGCAGCATTTAATCTGACGTTCGGTTTTAAAAGATATTTTCTCAGACGTGGGTAAAAATAAACCGGCTGAGTGGCACAATGAAAGAGAGCGCTCCTTTAAGGGTCGGCTTGAAGAAAACCTGATGTTTAACAGACTGAGGGGCTCCGTTTTCCTAGAAGAGGGTCCGAACGCAAGCGAAATCTCAGGGCAGCGTTTGCGACCTGAGATGTTTTGCAACTTTGGTGAACAAAGGCGACACAGTGTGGAAGCTCTTAACAGGTGGACTAAAGATTCAGCAGGTAAAACTGGTGCAAGCATCACCTCACAGAAACAAGGGAGGAGTCTGGCAATGAAAGATAAAGAACGCTCATTCTCCTGAAGCACATACGCTTTCAAAATAACCCCAAATACTTATATACCCCGCCACAGATGTGCTGCAAATGACAGAGTGCACAGGCAACAATCAGTTTAAGCTACAAGGATGTCACAAGAGCCAATACTTCAGCACCAAGTCCATGTGAAAAAGATGAAAGCAGTGTTTTCACAGGGTGTCAGAGTAAACGGTGCAGGAGCAGCAACAGGTCTGCTGCAACGTGTGAAAGAAAAATGACCACAAGAGTCACGTGTGCAGACATGTTGCGTGTGAGCTGCATGATCACGGACACGTTACAGACGACCGCTGTTCACACATGGAGCGCAGCGCCTTCTTAACAAAAGGAGGAAATACCTTGAACTTATCTAAGGATCTCTGCGAGGTGTGGAAACGCTCATCTGACAACGCTGGCTTGGCCAACGCAGTCTGGTTTAGGCTGGTGAAGGGGAAGGTCATGAAGTGAGCAGAGTGCTGCTCCTATGTTAGTAAATGTGTGTAGATCCTCAGTCATCCACATCATGGTCATCCTAAGTGCTTCAGTAGAAGGCAGCTGGACTTCTTTTTGGTTGCTGAAGATGTTTACTATCTCATCCAAGGGGTTTCTTCAGTTCTTACTTGAATAGTCGTGTTTATTTTCACACGATTCATGATTGATTAGCGACCAAAGACTCGCATGCCCGTTTCACCCTAAAGATAAAACACCAAGACACGAGTTGAGCAACGTGGTATAACCAGTCTGAGGAGTGAGCAGACCTATGTAAATATATATATCTAGCAGCTGCTCAGGACAAGACTGAGAGGTCCACCTGCATCTGAAGGCCGAGGGGCAGATAAATGGTTTGAGAGAGAAGCTAAAGCCATCTATGTTAAACTGGAGCAGCCAGGAGGGGTCCACAACACCAACTATTAGGTACACAACCATTCTTGATTCAAGATACATGGGTCTGTTAACGGGTCAAGAGCTACGTAATATGAAGGTGAAAACAAATGCCTCCCCACCATTCAAGTTAGAGCCGAGCAAACTTGTTAAATCGGAGGTGAAATGTTGCCTCCTACTGGAGCATTTAGAATCACTAGGAAAGCCCTCATAGAGCGCAGACCTCCACCAAGCAGCTTCAGTCCACCCCAACACAATCTACCAATGACACAGTATCATTATGTAGTCTGGTGAAATCAACAGAAATATATGTTGGTTCTTTATTCTGAACAGATTAATTGGAGGATGCTCAGTGGATAAAATACGTAGGATAAAACCAGAAATGTTCCTCTGGAGAATCTGGTTTGGTTTTGCTAAACAGGACTTCTGTTGCAGCTGCGTTTGAGGACAAACAGCTCTATGTGAAAAACAACTACTTAGTTTGAACAAGAATTTACAGCTTTGTGACAAGAAATAAGCAGCAGGAGATTTGAGCAAGATGACATAAGGCTGACCTTAAGGCCAAGTACGGTGTAGTTCCAAGTAGCCTAGAGTGGCTAAGTTAGCTAACCAACAGTATGCTAGCTTAGCTGCTTTACAGACGGAATATTAGGGCTGGTCCCCAATACAGGAATATCTGAATGTTGGTTGGTTGTGGTGGGATTCAGATAATAATTTTGATATTGGAATAGTCCTGTGTGCCGCCACCAGGCACCGCCGGGCGCCGCCGAGTGCTGCCGAGTGTTGCCGAGCGCTGCCGAGGCTGTAGAACGCTGCCGTTGTTCTAGTACGAGGACCTGCCAACTCCGGTGTCAGAAACTCAAAAGGCTTTCCAACAGCACAGAGTTTCAACTTTGGGTAGATAAAAATAAAAGTAAAAAAGCCCTCAGAGAACACAGACCTCCACCAAGCAGCTTCAGTCCACCCCAACACAATCTACCAATGACTAAGTATCCCCAATCCTGGATCCAGACGGTGATCCGGATCAGTCCCAACATTTCATCATTTCTTCCTTGTCCCATTTCACACATTTTCTGAAAATTTCATCCAAATCTGTCCATGAGTTTTCGAGTTATTTTGAATACAAACAAACCAAAGCCTGCAAAAACAGAACCTCCTTGGTGGAGGTAATCATAGTAGTAATATAACGTTTCATTTGTGCCTGTATGTACGTCCACGTATAATTCTCGCGTGACTCTTCGTAATCATTTAGCGAACTCCTGAAGCAGCATTATACTCGTGTTCAGCCTGAAAGATGCCCTCAACCTTTTATTCCTTCATTTAAACCCCTTTTCCTCTTGCCTTTTTTAAAAATGCTGGTTAATTTACCGTCTCAGAACAGCCTCCTGTCAGTCTGGAACAGCGGCTCTGAGTGTTTTTTCTCGTCGTGTCAAAGGATTTAACTTCTCAAACTGAGCTCCTGGCCATTTTTGAAGAAACAAAAATGCGTGTTTTTCCACCAATATGCATTTTAAACTGTTTTTTTAAAGCCAAAATGCAGAGGGGATATGGGTCTGATTAAAAAATTGACAAATAAATGGATAAGAGAAGGGTTAAGGGCATCTTAGAGTCTGCACACTGTACGTATCATGAATTAAACCTACCGTGCTGCCGGTGTGTGATGACACACATCTGTTTGACAACAAAAGATACTGTGTTCAACCTTTAGATACAGCTGGATTTGTATTTCACATGCACACGCTAACAAACCATCACAGTACAGCTCAGGATGTTAGTCTGAAGCATGAAGGGCAGAACTTTCTCATAACTCCAATGTGATGCACAAATGAACCACACAAAGCTCTGTTATGCAATTAACGAGCTACGACCACAGAGAAAAACGAAGTGAATGTGACTCGTGTGACTCGTGCGCTCTCATACAGGGTGTGTCTGAACGTGCTGCTGCTTGTCCTGAAGGTATCTAAGCATGGATCTGGGTTTCAATTCTCTATCATCATTTGGGACCAGATCCTCTTCCGCTTTAAAAAAAAAAAACACGCATTTTTTGCTGTGCTAAACACTTTTCAATCACTCGAGGAGGAGGAGAAACCTCAGGGTGAATTAAGGGTCTGCAGTTGATCCAGTGAGGTGTTTGTCTAGTCAACATATTTCTACATTAAGCTATCCTCCTAGTTTCAATCGAAGCGTCTGAGTTTCTCGGAGACGTTCCACCTGGTGCGAGGATGAGCGTCCGAGACACTTTCCTCTGTTTGCACATCTGTCAGCTGTCCTGTGTAAACTGTTTGCAGGAACGGTAGCTGAAAGAGCATTTAGCTGCTGCTGACTCTCATTTGTTTTGTCGGTGAATCACGACCGAAGCGAGCTTGTTTCAGATGACTCACACCAGTTATGTGGCTCAGTGGGCTGAATTCAACCACTGCCTCAGACCAAATCACTGCTAACTTCATGATGCTTGTTTCCAACTTGTGCTTGATCCTTACTTGTGGTTACATGAACTTAAATTAACATTATCTAGAGCAGTGGTTCTCAACGTGGGTCGCGAAGCCATTTTTAGAGGGTCGCAGAAGCATGTCCCCCCAAAAAGTAGTGGTATAAAGTCTTTTATTTTAAAGGAAGTGTTTCTTATGACAGTTTGCTTTCAATAGCAGGATATTTAGTGGTGGTGACACCAGTCATTGCCCACTGTTAACCTCTAGATCTGTCTCTGCCAGCTTATTGGAGAAATTTATGCTAAAACGAGCCAAAAATGAACCAAAATATGTTCCGAATCTGTCAAAATGGGCCAAAAAAGACCCAAAAACTTAGTAAAAACGTCCAAATATACCAAAATGAGCAAAAGATAAGCTAAAATTTTCCTGTGTTGTATCATAATGCATTGAGACTACACCCAAACACACCTTAATTCGTTAACAGGAACAGCAAACTTCAAAAATTTGTGTCGCGACTGTTATTAATAGAGACATAGTGGATCCTGATGCTGGACTAGTTAGAACCACTGGTCTAGAGTGACTTGCAAGTGAAACACGAAGCCGACAGTAAAAGCTTTGACTCTAAATATTTATCTGTTTATCTGCTGTCCTGATGTTCTCGTTGTCAGGACCTTGGACTTCGGCTTGACTTGAGTCGATGTTGTAAATGCGGTCACACAAACAGATGGACAAAGTCCGCATGGCCGAGCACATGCAGGCCAACGCAGCCGACTGCCAGTAAACCGAATCCAAACAGGCGTAAACGCACTCGTTCCTTTCTGTCAGTTTGTTGTAGTGAAATCAAACATTGCACAAAGCCGAGGCCCGTTTCCCGTCAGCTTCTGCCAGGCAAGCACTTTGTACAGCAGTGACTTGGCTCTTCATTTACAACACGCATCAGCACTTTGTTACATGGAACAGTGGATGTGTGGAAGCTTGGTGATGATTAGCAGCTAAAATGATAGCAACATGTACCGGAGATAGACCTTTATCAACAGCAACGACAAAACTGTTATTTTATTGTGTATCAGGGTCAGAGACTTCCTTTACCTTTATTTATTTTTATTTATTGGTCATTCCGTGTCAATTGAAGGCCGGCACACATCACAGGATTCTTCAAACCTTCTCAGATTTAGAGACCACACAGTTGGTGATAACAAAAGACAGATCACACAGGATCTCTCCTCTGATCTTATAGTGTGGTGTTAGCGAACCACACTAACCGATCCTTCATCAGACTATCAGGTTCTTCACGCTCAGTATTCCAAATCTCACGTAGTCAAACGTGACTTCAGTGGAAACAAACATGATGGGAATAACGGCACTATAAGTAACGACCAATCTAATTGATTACTCTTCTCATCATTATAACGTCGTTACTGTTGCTGCCAAAAATGTGTCTCGTTACTAGAATTGAAGCTGTTTTTCCATCAGACCATCCAGATCTCTGAGCCGAGGGGCAGAGATTCTTTAGGGCTGTCAAAAGTGACGCGTTAATGCGGATTAATCCATCATCATGATTAATCTGATTATGTTTTTTAGTGACGGTAACTCTACTGGTTTGTTTTTACTTCCTCTTCCGTCAGTCAGCTGAGTCAGCTCACGTCTTGATTGGCTCTTGTTCCGGTGACATCACACACTGAGCGGCTGCTCTCGGAGGAAACCCCCACACACTACAGGGTTTATAGTCACAGATATTAAACATGTTCATTATCTACGATCTCTCCTTCCGAGTGGATCGGACCGGACAAAATCGCTCTTAACACCCCACAGGAACATCAGACACCATGTCGTTTGCAAACATCAGACAATCGGGTCTTTGCTGGCTTTGATCGTAAGGAGGAGATCGGGACAAAAACCAGCCTCATTATCCTGTAGTGCAGTGGTTCTAACTGGTCCAGCCTCAGGACCCACTACGTCTCTATTAATATCAGTCGCGACCCAAATTTTTGAAGTTTGCTGTTCCTGTTAACAAATTAAGGTTTATTTGGGTGGAGTCTCAACGCACTTTGATACATATTTAAGAAAAATTTGGCTTATTTTTTGTTCATTTTGGTATATTTGGACGCTTTCGCCAAGTTTTGGGTATATTTTGGATCATTTTGACAGATTCTGAGCACATTTTGGTTCATTTTTGGGACGTTTTAGCTTAAATTTCTCCAATAAGCTGGCAGAGACAGATCTAGAGGTTAATAGTGGGCAACTACTGGTGTCACCACCACTAAATATCCTGCTATTGAAAGCAAACTGTGTGATAAGAAACACGTCCTTCAAAATAAAAGACTTTATACCACTACTTTTTTTTTGAGGAGGGGGGCATGCTTCTACGACCCTCTAAAAAGGGCTTTGATAATATGTTATTTGTTAGTTATGTGTGTAGATTTATTATTTGCCTATTTATCATGTTTTGTTTGGGCTAATTAGTCGTTTATTTTGTCAGTAGGTTTGGGTGATGCTATGAGCACCTGAGGTCTATTTAGGCAGGTAGCAGGCATAGGACCAGCATGCACCTGGGTGGGTGTATGGCTTTTTACCAGAGCAAGAGGGACAACAGGAAACAGGAAACATGGCTCCTTTGTTTTGTTGTTTATTTGCTTGCTTGGTATTGAATAAAACAAGAATAAACGCAATGATCTGCCATGGACTATGACTACTGTGCCTGCGTCGACCACATACCCATGGTGCATCAGTGTCCTTTTGATTTTTAAGTTTATTTTTGAGTCAAATAGCCACTACATTACCCATGATTCAAGACGTCCATCTGGCCATTGGTAAATTAATGACTTTTCTACCTGTGTCAACTCTGACCAGCCGTGACTCCCATTTCTACTAACATATGGAAGCTTTCTAAGCATTAGTGATGTCTTTCAGATGTTATTCTCCCAGTGACATTAATCAAATACATCCTATGTATCCCACTATTTGCTGCATTCTCTCGATTCCCCAGAAACTTCTGAGCATCTCCTGAAAACATTAAGACCCTAGGACTTATACTTCAAGAGATATGGACGTCTGAAAGTGGCATCTGGTTCAATTTCAAACTCGCGAATGACTTATTGAAGATTTCCATTGGGTGAAAAATGATGAAAATGTTGGAATTTCAGCTTTAAAATGGGCAGATGTCAGTTTGAGATGTCAAAGATCATTCCTAGAAAGTTTAAAGAGATTCCGAGGTGGTCAAGCAACTGACCAAAGTGGCTAAATTCAAAGTAATCCTTCATTCTCATGTTCTTGTTTTATGCCTTAATTGGAAATCCATCCAAATCTGATGCAGCAGCTCAAGCCAGCAATCCAAAACTCTAATAACCGAACCGACTACAACAGCCAGAAACAGATGCGTCGTCCCTTCAATGGAGCTTTTAGGTGATCCTCATAAACCGAAGTGGCTACATCAAATTCACCAGGCTTCTACATGCAGATCATCATCAGCGAGTCAGAATCAAGCAGACAAGCATCAACTTCACGGTTTGTTTCGGGAGTCTACTAATCTGGGTACCGTTGCTTAGTCAAAACCTAGAAACCCTTTAAATCGAGCAAAGACCCTCGGATAACCCTTCGACCTGGTTCTAGTTTTCAGATCTAAAGGGAGTGACAGATACCAGAAGAGTTTTTCCCTATTTTCTATTCTCGCTTCAAGTTTTTCATTAAGCAACATCCCTAATGTTACTCAACAGTGAAACTCAAGATTCTCCAGATGAATTACAAGACTACATGGGCATCAGGTTTAATTACTTCAGCTGACTTCTAATAAAACATGTCTTGTCCCACATGATTTCGCTGCTGAATCTGCTCACAAAATACAGCATCACAGATCAGCACTGTCACCTTTAGCCTGCAGCCACTTAGGGGTGTAACGGTACACAAAAATCAGGGTTCGATATGTACTCCAAAAGATTTGTTGATTCATAGTTGGTTGGTTTTTCCTCACAGCAGGGCTAGCTAGATGTTGCCTTGTAGCGACTGCAGTTACCACCCACAGTCATGCAATAAACCATCACAACTTTCCAGATAGCCACGAAGTTTGAACAGGAAAAAGACAAGAGGATGTCTCAGAGTCAGAACAGCGAGAAGAGCCAACTTACTGAGGCATCTGTCCTAAAGTCGTTGGTTAGCCTCTTGGATCGTTAGCCGCTGAGTGAAGGTGGATGGAATAATTGTTGGGAATTGCCGGTGTAGAGTAAAGCCAACGCTGCCGTCCTGACCTTTACCAGCTGACTGACTGTCCCTGGTGTTGTTAGTACCGGTGTGAGCACTAAATATTATCACTATTAGGTTGTTTCACGCCGCTAAGAGACGTTGTTCACCTGGATTATTAACTTGATTCCTTGTTTTGGTTGTGTTCAAAGGTCCGTGGTAAAACCCGGAATGGACCTCTGAACTGTGATTTAGTTGTCTGGGTTGGACTGAACTGTGTTGTGGGGAACCAGGGTGGACTCTTTTGTTTACTGGCCATACACACGGATTGTGTACGGAAGGGAGGGGGGTACTTTACTAGTGAGTATTTGCGGACTCTAGTAAAGTCGTCTGTACATCCGGAGCACTGAAATTGCCAGACCTGCTCTAAGATAGCCGGCGTCATCAAGGTGACTAACGAGAGAATATCGCCGTTTGCCGGCCCTTTGGAGAACCCTGAGACAGGCTGATCACAGAAGCACCAGCAGGAGAATAAACGGTCCGTCACATCCTGTGTTCCACTGGAAACTCCTACTTGTTTTTAGTTCCACAATACGGTGCAACTGTGGGCACTACCAGGTTCATAATTAAAGCAGTTCTGTACACTGGCCATTCTTAATAGTCTTAAAATTTTCGTACTGCGGTACACCTTTGCACCAAACCGAACGTGCCTGTACCAAACGGTTCGGTAGGAATACGTGTACCGTTACACTCCTACATCCACTTCTATGGTGTATTTACCAGACTACACTTCGGCAGTTGTGCCTGTCCTTGAAAGTTGTTAGAAGAATTGTGCTTATGTTAAGAATTATTCTTATTAGGCAATCACTGAGTGACTGCCAGGACTTTAAAGTCTACATGTCAGCAACCATGAATCACCATAAAACATCCCAAGCTGTATGTACTCACAGTAAAGAACACAGAGAACTGACCCATTAAGATTGTGTAAGTGACACTTATCTTATGCTGACTCTTGTACTGATTGTTTACCAAATAAAAGAGCCAAGCACAGAAGGACTGTCAGAGAGCTGGAATGCTGTAGTGATGCATACTGCAGAGCTGTAGTGTCCGTGCTGTCTTCCTTCCTGTGCTGTGTGTATTTTCAGGTTTTGAACCTAACAAAAGTCTTGAAAATTAACAACAAGCTTTGCATCGTTGATTTTTGATTCTATTTTCTAACCAGTCTGCTAGTTTTCTGCACCGACAATTCACCGTTTCATGTCCATCAGAATCCTGTTCTGGCTCCAAGTCTCATAACATGACCTGTGGGGGAAAAGGGGGCCCAAACTGATCCACTTGGCAGCTCCATTTACAGTTTACCAAGTACGTGTTACAAAGAAGTGGCTATAAAAAGGCGCTACGTCGACACTCCGTTCTTGGCAGCAGCAACCTCTTTATCTCATTCCTTGTTTCCTGTCAGGAATTATTTTTCCGTTATCTTCTGCCTGCAGTTCAGTAGGTTGCCAGTAATACACGAGGTTATGATAAGTGTAATATTACGGATGATAAGCTGCACATGTGGTATTTACACAGGGTGGATGCGTGGTACGGAGTATGTGGAAAGTAATCCTAAAAGAGCGAGTTATTTGTCACCAGTCCTTCGTAAACAAAAGGAAAAACCCAGTCAGAATCACATCCATCAACACCTCGAGGCTTCCGCTTGGAAGATAAAGCACACCAGACGATTTACACCTCCGAGTGACTCAGTCGTTCGCCTCAGACTCCCATGTGCTTCTCCCACATCTCTGTTCGCACCGTGACCTGCTGAACCGGCTCAGCTCTTCCCACGCTCCTCTCTGCCCCGGCTCGTCCCAGAAGAAAAACTACCAGAGTGAACCAGTGAGTCAGGATCCCTTAACAAAATCCAGACACACAGGTTGAAATCTGTTTGCACTGAAACTAAAACACTTCTTTTTTCCCCCAAGAGGCAAATTCACAACATGTATTTTTAGTATTTTGAGATTCACTGCAACACTTCCTGGTTTTCTGTGGATTATCCCTCTCTGTATTTCCAGGACCATACATCAAGAAAGGTAAAACAACCAAAACAAATTCTTCCTTCTTTGTTTTTCTTTGCTAAATTTCACTGGAATCTTCTCAACTAGGAACCAGTGAAACCAACTGTTGAATAGCTGCAGCTTTCCATCGCATCTATGGCTGCTTCTGCACCTCCAGCTGCATGTGGCTGCGGATCTTTCTTCTCATAAATTTTCCCTCCACTCTCGACATGAGCCTGAATTTCCCTCACTGGCGAGTCTCGGGCTGCTTCCCACTAAACTAAGATGTGGTTTGCTGTGAAAGCACGGTCAAACCACAGCATCTGATAGCTTTCAAAAGGATTAACAAGGTCCATCTGCTGAACTGTTCGCAAACTGATCTCCTAGTTAATCAATATAAGTGCATATTGTTGGGATTTATTTGATAAAAAGCTTCAGAAAGACATCAAAGCTGAAGTGTGTTGTTCTTGCAGTGCAGACATTTAACAGTTTGGGGGCGTTTTTTTTTGCTCCTGACACATTTTTCCTCACTGTGGATTAATTTTTTCAATGCGATATAAAGCCCTGCATCTCTATGGAAACACCAGTGAGAACCTGCCACTGTCTATTAGTGCAGACTGGATTCACAACACACAAACAGAATTCCTTTGAATATTCACTTTAGAAAAAAGGAAAATTACAGGAATCAGCACGTGCAACATTCTTCTAAGTAGGGGTGGGACAAAATATGGATAAAGCCATGTATCGTCGTCCCTCCTCGTGCAATTAGTATCGTTGGGCTGGCGACAAATATCGAATAAGGCGCTCTAAACCCTGCCAGCTGCCATTTCCCCAGCGTCACTACTTAATGTCTCCACACGGTGGCGCTCATCACCTGAATGAGGGAGACTGGAGCGGAAATGAATCGGCCCGACAACAGTTAGTACAGGTATAATGGAGGACAGCAACGCTACCGTAAGAGACGCCCCATCCACGTTTAAGCCCAAAGAGTGGACCCGTTTGGGCTTTGAGGGAACGAGCAAGCTGGACAAAGACTACGACATATGCAGGAAGTGCCTCGCCAAAGTAAAGCACACAGGCAACACCACCAACATGCAAACCCACCTGCAACGCCTCCATCCTGAACTCCTGGCCCAGAAAGTGGCTGATGCAGCAACGATTCAAGTCAGCCTGCAGCCGTTAGCACGACGTTTAAACTAGGGATGCACGACAATATCGGCGCCTGATAATTATCGGTTAATATCGGCAATTATGACGTCATTCCGATAATAAAAAAATGAGCCGATAATAATAAAGACTTGGAATCTTGGTTTTTGCCGTTGGTTTGTGTGTTGTGGTTTGTGCTCATGCCTGGCTCCTCAACCCCTCCCCTCCCCTATGGTACTGTCGCATGTGTGTGATGTCATCAGACTGCGCGGGCAGAGAAAAACCAGCAGCATGGCGTGGCACTGACCAGTGTGGACTTTCTTTACCGTGTCAGAAGAAGACATTTGACTAGGGCTGGTCTGGAATATTGGAATATGAGAACATTGGTTGGTTGTGGTGGTACTGGGATAATAATTTTTGATAATGGAATAGTCATGCGCGTCGCCGAATGCTGCCGAGCGTCGCCAAAGCTCTAGTACGCCGCCGTGGTTGTAGTAGGCGGACCTGCCAACTCCGGTGTCATGCTGTGGTGTCCGTTTATGCTCTACTCACAGGTTCTATTTATTTGTATGGGTCAGAATTAAAGTAGGAAGTGGATTTGTACTCAAATTATAGCTAATCAAATAAAGAAATATCGGTTGACATTATCGGTACAGAAGTACAAAATTATCGATTATCGGTATCGGTTGAAATTGGCATCATCGTGCATCCCTATCCCAGACGATTCTCATGAACACAACTCTAGTATTATAATGCTGGGTTATTTCTTTGTGAGCTCTCAAGGCAACATTATGAAACTCATTAGAAGCATTGAAGCACACGTAGCCTGCTGTCAGTCACTGGAATGTAGATTTTATTTCCAAAGCAAACAAACCGAACTACAGATCTGACAGCGCGCTACGATTCCAGCCAGCAGATCTGAGTCACGGTGCAAAATCGATGCACGTGAAACTCGTGAAACCACAGGCCCTGGTGCAGTTTACTCTCCCAGCAGCCCTGCTAAACCACCACCTCCATCGAGTTTCCATCTGAGTGTCTTCAGCAGCGAGTGGAGCGGTGCGGACGCTGTGGTTTGGGGCATTTTCCCCTGTTTACCGTTACCTTCCCACAGCAGTTCCACAACGTTTGGTTTTGCGAGCGTCTTCTCGTAAAAGCTTCTGTTGGTCCGGCTGCTCTGTTCACAGCACATGAAATCACGAACGCAAAGGTTTCCAATGGATGGTCTGAACATGACATCCAACCCTTTATTAAAGCTATGTGATGCTACTATTAAACCACTTCCCCTGCATGTGTGGACTGGACCGAACAGTTCTAAAACCCATTAGAGGCATTTCAGTTGAGCATCCTTAAAAATCCAGACTGCAGCATGGGAAACCCCGAAGAAGTAGGCCAATATTGCTGCTGGAATGACTGCGAAGGCCGCCGATACGCTGCAGCTGCATGCATTCATTACTGTGAGTGCGTGCGGTGAAAGCTGTGGTTAGATAAAATCAGTCACTATCTGCTGAACGTGGTCTGACACGGAGTTCAAAAGCAGTACTGCAGCTCCTGTTCTCACACGTCGACACTGCAGTCGTAACTCTGACATGTTAGTCCTTAAGCCCCACCAGATTCCAGCGAGGTTCCCTTCGGCTAATTTACTGCCCTGATGCATTTTTGGCAAAGATCTGGGTGCCCTTTGTGGTTTATATCAGGGGGTAAAGTGTGGATTTATGCAAGTAAAAAACATCGAATTGAACAGTCATGCATGCACACGTACAACCAAAGACTTACTCATTTATTACTAGGATGCATTCTGATGCTTCATGCCAACCCTGAGAGACAAACTGGTTTCTCTCATAGTTCTACAAGGTCTGTCACCATCCAACTGGAGATTAGCTTGAGGACCACAAGTTATTTCTTTAGATTTTAGCTATATGTCCAGTCTGCTTTCTCCTTTTCTTGCCCATTTTATTTGTATTTCTTGGTAGCTTGCAACATCAAATCACTGTTATTAACACAGGGTTACAGTTAAGGCCTATAAGAACCTATAAAAGCTGGCTCAGGTTTTAAAATTGCTCAAACTAACGCTTCCTTTCTCCATCTTTGGCAGCTTTGAGGAGACAGAATCATCTCGTCTGTAAAAGCGTCACTGGAGCTTTTGCTTTAAAACAGGGATGCAAGATAACGCCAATTTCAGCCGATACCGATAATCGATAATTTTGTACTTCTTGCAGCTGATAACCGATAATGTCAACCGATTAGTTTCATGCCGTGGTGTGGGAGGTGATAATGGAGTTGGCAGGTCCACGTACTACAACCACAGCCTCGGCGGCCTACTCAAGCCTTGGCGACGCTCGGCAGCACTCGGCAACGGTCAGCAACATTCGGCGACGCTCAGTGACGCGGCGGCGTGCACGACTATTCCAATATCAAAATTATTATCCCAATACCACCACAACCAACCAATATTCGGCACCAGCCCTAGTCAACTACAACCTCGGCAATGCTCGGCAACGCTCGGCAACACTCGGCAACGCTCGACAACGTTCAGTAAAGCTCGGCACCGTCCTCCAGCAGTGGCACTTGGCACCGTCCCCTGGCAGCATCCCCCGGCAGCGGCGCTCGGCAGTGGCGCTCGGCAGCGGCATGCACAACTATTCCAATATCAAAATTATTATCCCAGTACCACCACAACTAACCCATATTCCAATATTCGGGACCAGCCCTTGTCAAATGTCTTCTTCTGACACCATAAACAAAGTCCACACTGGTCAGTGCCACGCCATGCTGCTTGTTTTTTTCTGCCCGCGCAGTCTGATGACATCACACACATGCGACAGTACCGTTGGGGAGGGGAGGGGTTGAGGAGCCAGACATGAGGACAAACCACAACACACAGACCAATGGCAAAAACCAACATTCCAAGTCTTCATTATTATCGGCTCAATTTTTTATTATCGGAATTTTCAGTATGACGTCATAATTGCCAATACTGACCGATAATTATCAGGCGCCGACATTATCATGCTTCCCTACTTTAAAACATAAAAAGCAACACAGACACTTCAGTTATCAGAGACAACAAGCACATGTACTGTCACCTACACATTGCTTAGACAGGCATACAGAATGTTTACATCAGAGTGTTTGTGGTTTAAAAAAGAAGCAGCGTTAATCTCATTGATGCTGCTGATCACACAAAAACAAGTAAAGGAAAGTGGACCGGAGACCAAGAATAACCACACAGCTACTGGCGAGACGCATCACAAGCTGCATTTTACGAATACCTACTAGACATGCGGTCACAAGGTTTAACTCTGGGGTTCAAACACTCGACTCAGACCAGCACAGTGACTGTAGTAGCGGTACAGGAGGAAACCAAGATCCCCTGAGGGCTCACGATGTTCATTCATAGGTTTACAGGCAAGGCTGAGTAGGAAGAATCGCTTGCGTAAGGCAGCGGTCAGTGTCACACTGGGCCTCCTTCCAGTTCCAAAGCATGACCCAGCATTTGTGTCAGAGGTTTTGTACCAGTGACTCCTCGAATACCAGAACACGAGTCATGCATGACCGAGGAACAGACGTAGCATGAGGGTGGGAGAGAGCTAGACACCGGCTGGGAGAAAGGGGAAATTAGAGGCAGAGTGACGAGCAGACGGACGTACTTTTTAGGAATATCAGGCAAAACAAAGTCGCTCCTAAAGGGGAGAGAAACAAGTCCTGCTGGTTGTCGTTTTAAAGGCTTGTGTGATTCGTGTCAGAGGACAGAAATGCTCCAGTAAGTTTCCAGCTGTTTGTTTACGGTGTTTTTTTAGCGTTCTCACCTTTAAAATGCTGTGTCTGTTTTCCAGCCATGGGCCCGAGTTCAGCTCTGGGACGTCATCTGCTCCTCCTCGGTTTATGTGGGATCTGTGCAGGATTTGTACAAGGTAAGCTGTTATACTTTTAATACAACTGAACCTTACACTTCTAAGTCTGTTTCAAGTCTTATCTTTCCATGTAGAGATAAATAACTACATTATGACATCACATCTCTCATGTCTTCTCCAAGTCTAACTCTAACATCTGCCTCTAGCCTGCACAGAAGTATTTTACTGCCCTCTTGTGGCCTAGTGGTGTAACTGCAACAACACAGTTAACTTCTATCAGTTCTCAAAGCTGATTTACACGAGTAAAACATCCAACAATGCTTCTGATGAGAACAAAGAAGAACTGCAGCCCTAATCTTTTAAAGCCGGTGAACAAACACCCAGTCATGTCAACTGAAACAATGCAGGAGAAATAAACGAAAAAGAAAAAATAACGAAGCCGTGCTTTGAGGCAGGGTGCAGACTACATTTTTCGTAACACACCAGCTCCCCTAAAAACATAATTTGTAAAATGTGGGGGGGCATTTTTGTCATGCATTTCTATTTTTCTGTATCTTCATCGTCATGGACTGAGCTCAAAATAGAATGTTACTGATGTTTGATTCATGCATGAGTGATTATTTACTGATTCACTTTATAACAACAACAATATAAAACATAAAACAAAACAACAAATCAAAGGAGAAAACAGCAGCTACTTTTCATAATGAGGAATAAAAGCTAAATCAGTTGCTTTCTTAATGTAGTAAATGTTGTTTTTTGGTCTCCGGAAGTGGAGTTCACCCACTGCTTTAGAGGCACTGTAATTCCATCAGTGCTGCCCATCCTTGAGAGTTTTATAAAGTTTGCTGTTGCACTGGTAAACTTTTCCACAAACGCTGGGCTGAACCAAGGGCAGCACTTACCAGGCATTCCTTTCTTTGTAGTGTAGCGGTAAAAGGCATGAGCACTGTCTCCAAAAATGTTGGCAAAGGGTAACTAAATGATGGCGGTCTGGAGCCCTGTAACCTTAACACTGTAGTCCAACAGGAGGACTGTGCAGATGATGTTGAGCAAAGGCTTCATAGAAACATTCATCATAAACTAGAGTTCATCGCTCTTAGAGAAATGTAGTTTTTGCACAAATTATCAATATTGTTTGATCACACAGTCCTGCTCTTAGGACACTCACAAGCACATTCAATATATTTGTAACTAAAAAAGCACTCAGAGAGCACAGACCTCCACCAAGCAGCTTCAGTCCACCCCCAACACAATCTATCAATGACAGAGTATCCTTAAATTAAAATAAAACCTGGATCCACATGGTGATCCAGATCACTCCCAAAATTTCATAATTTCTTCCTTGTCCCATTTCACACATTTCCTGAAAATTTCATCCAAATCCATCCATTACTTTTTGAGTTATTTTGAACACAAACAAACAAACAAACCAACGCTGGTAAAAACATAACCTCCTTGGTGGAGGTCATAAAAGCAGTATACCAGCTAAACTAGTCCTGACAAAAGATGCCTGTTCTCCATTTTCCACTCATTTGTGTTTTGCAGAGAACTGCACCAACTACATGCTCCAGTTTGAGAGGGTTTTCTCTGTTCCCGGGGACGTGGCTATGCTGAATAGCACACTGATCTCCCCAGATGTCTTCAACTTCACAGCCATCCCGTTTAACATCACCTGGTACAACTCAGAGACAGGAGAAGAAATGAGCAACCAGACGGGTCGAACCTTGGTGGTCGGAGAGACCCTGTGGTTGCTTAACGTAACCCTGGACAGTGACGGCGAATACGTGACCGTTGTGAGGTATGGTGGCATGAGCAGGAATAGAAATGGGTTCAACTCAGCCAAGGTGGTTCCTTGACCATCTCAGAATCTGTTTGTAGGAATAATCTTTGGCATCTGGAACTGACATCTGCCCATTTTTTTAGCTGAAATTCCAATGTTTTCATCATTTTTCACCCAATGAAACTCTTCAATAAATCTCTCACCAGTTGAAAATTAAACCAGATGCCACTTTCAGACGTCTATATCTCTTGAAGTATATGTCCTAGAGCAGGGGTGTCCAATCCTGGTCCTCGAGGGCCCCTATCCTGCATGTTCTAGATGTTTCCCTCTTCCAACACGCCTGATTCAAGTGATCAGCTCATCATCAAGGTCTGCAGAAGATAACGATCCTGATCATTTGAATCAGGTGTGTTGGAAGAGGGAAAACATGCAGGACAGTGGCCCTCGAGGACCAGGATTGGACGGCCCTGTCCGAGAGTCTTCAGATCTTCCGGAGATGTTTAGAAGTTTCTGGTGGATGGAGAAGACGAAGAGCTTCATTTTTTTGCTTAAGACCTCTCAAAATCAGGATTTGTTTAAAAATCACAAATAACTGACCTTCCATAATCCCGCCGACTTGACACGGAATCACCCAGACGTAAAGTAAAGGAACTTTCAGAGATGGTCTCGGCGATGCTAGAGCTTCACTTCTGGACACGTGCAACAGTCTCTGCAATCCCATTATTCTTTCCTTGAGTAAACTTCTAATCATTTTTTCCAACAGGACTCCCTCTAAGTGCTACATGCAGGCCACCAAACTGGTAGTGGATCTGCCGGTTCCTGGAGAGTGTGGGAGGCCACGGAGAGCCGATCAAACACTTCTAAATGGAGCTTTTGACACCCTGCACTGTCCTCTGAGGGACTACATCAATAAACTTGACAGCTACAACATATCCTCCTCCATCCAGTGGTACAGAGTGAGTTGAGTTGACGAAAAGTACCGATTAACCCACTGAACAGTTTGCACCAATGTCCTGTCCATTAACCAATGACGTTTCCTTTCCCCCTCTAGGGCTGTGACCCCATAGTGGATGGGACGGACAAGTATATCTACAGGGATGACACCAAACTGGCGATTTGCGGGGTTGGACCTCGTAACAACCACCTCTACACCTGCACTTTGACATTCACCCTCGATGGCATCATGAGGTCTGTGTCAGAGACCATTAATGCAGAAGTCACAGGTTAGAAAATCCAACGTCACAAGCTTCTACTACTATTACTATTATTACCATGTATAAAATTCCAAATAGCATACTCGTGTGATTAGCCAGACTCCAGCTAAGTTACTGTATTTTCTGTCTTTTCAGAAGTACACTCTTTGGTTCCACAAGTGCGTGAACCGGCCAGTGAAATAATCAAGGCACCAATGGGTAAGTCACAGATACCCCCTTCTCCACCGAGTTGGTTCCAGGTCTAGTTCGGAGCCAGAGCCTGACTTAGCTCCACTTCTTTGTGTTTCCACCCCCTAAGCACCGACTCCAGGTTCTATAAACTGGAGCTCAGCAAGCATCAACTCTTTGCTGGTCCAGAGCTAAGCACCGAGTACGTCAGGGGCTGGGGGCGGGGTTATGGTGACCAACCATCAACGGTGGAAAGGGACACACAAGCGCTAATTAGTGTCCTTGTTCTCCAGGACTGGGGCGGCTGTGGCTCAGGTGGTAGAGCGGTTGTCCACTGATCGCAAGGTTGGCGGTTCGATCCCCAGCCCCTCCGCATGCCGAAGTGTCCTTGGGCAAGACACTGAACCCCAAGTTGCTCCCAATGGTAGATTAGCGCCTTGCATGGCAGCTCTGTCGCCATTGGTGTGTGAATGTGTGTGTGAATGGGTGAATGTGAAACACATTGTAAAGGGCTTTGGATACTACTAAGGTCGAGAAAAGCGCTATATAAGTGCAGACCATTTACCATTTACCAGGACGTCCCTGGTCCCATCACACATGTATTGGAATGACTCCCGGGACACACGGAAGTTTACCACAAACTGTTGACCTGAAATCTGGTACAGTTGTGTCCCACCAGTAGCGTGATCACGGATGTGTCCAGGCAACAGGAGGACCTCCGCCTCACAATCAGTCATAAGACCATCTATAGAGATAAACATAGATATTAACATCAACTTACTGCGTTTGTTTAACTGCTATGTAATGGATGCTAGCGTAGTGGTTTTATGGTGACCCAATGGATCCAACTTGACTCCTTGTTGATGGAAAAGCAAACAGGTTCTTAGGAGGAACCAGATTAGAACCCACGGATGTTTACCACAAACTGTTGACCTGAAATCCGCTACAGTTGTGTCCCACCAGTAGCGTGATCACGGATGTGTCCAGGCAACAGGAGGACCTCCGCCTCACAATCAGCCTTAGGACCATCTATTGAAGATTTATTTTTGGCTTTTTTGCCTTTATTGGATCGGACATTGGACAGAGTTGGAAACAGGAAAGAGTGGGGAAGGATATGGGGTAAACGCCCGAGGTCGGAATCGAACCCGGGGCAGCCGCTACGCCTCTGTACTTGGGTCACGCAACCAATAGGCTATCAGGGCGCCCCTTAAGACCATCTATAGAGATAAACATAGATATTATCATCAGCTTACTGTGTTTGTTTAACTGCTATGTAATGGATGCAAGCGTAGTGGTTTTACGGTGACCCAATGGCTCCAACTTGACTCCTTGCCAATGGAAAAGCAAACAGGTTCTTAGGAGGAACCAGATTTGAGCCAGCTAAGCACCAGAACTAGCACCTGGTTCTTCTTGGTAGAAAAGGGGCAACAAAGCATCTTTCCACTGCAGGAACAGTTTAACCTTTCCGTTTCTATCAGACATGTTTACTCCAAGTGTACAAGACAAATGATAGTGACCGGATATAACCCTGATGGAGGGTTTGTTATGTTAACCTGTACGTTGAATTTCATGTTGAAGGTGGCGGTAAGGTAGAGAAGACTGCTCTGTCTGAGTTTAACCAAGCAGCATTAAGATCAGCACAGCAGTGTTTCTTTTCAGGGATGCTCAGAAGTACCCGAGCAGGAAGATGTTAAATTTAGATTCATAGATTCGTTTGGCTAAGTGTGTTGTCTGTGCTTGTGTTTAGGGTCCAACTTCAGCAAGAGGTGCCTTGTGTTCGTCCCGGGTGTTGGGATCCCCTTCGTTGACATCCTTTGGTTGGCCAGAGGCGACTTCATCTTCAACACCCTCCCCTCTGATCGCGTTTACATATCAGAACAACGGTCAGCGTTTTCCCTGTTCCTTCTTATTTGTTTTATCTGCTGCTTTTGTGATGCGGCGGTTGAGAGATGTTTGCGTGCTTCAACATTTTACTCATCTGATCATCCTCGCCAGGATGTGGAGCCAGGACGCTCCCGTTAAAGGCACGTGGATCGAGCGGATGTTGATGTTTACCGAGCTGGAGGAGGAGGACTTCGGCATCAACTACACCTGTAAAGCGCACAGTTCCCGGGGCAATCCTGAGGGGTATTTTACTCTGCTGCAAACAGGTAAACACACACTTTAGACCTCCCAAATGAGAACCTCTTATTAAAACACACTGAAGTCTACTTACAAAAGGCTGCCAGAGCACATTTACACAGTAGCTTTAGAAAACAGACCTCATATTGTTTCATCAGTACAGACATGTTACGGTTAGCGCTTGCTCCTGCGTGGTTCAGCTGTGTGTGTGTGTGTGTATATATGTAAATAGACCGCGTGGTTGCCGGCCCGTGATTGGCCAAAGATGACGGAGGTGTGGTCCCGTCGGTTGCAGTGATTGGAGCGGCATTCAGCAGTCCACCCGATCGCCTGCTGCCACCTTCTTTAAATCCTGGCAGAACAAGCCAACATGGCGGCTGATGTGCAGCCCGCCACTGTAACCATAGACATGTATACGTAGACGACGCGTTGACTGCTGCTGCCGATTGGAGCCGACGTGCCTACGCGGCGGCCATCTTGGTACAGTGCCACTCGCCCCTACAGTGCATTACGTCTATAGAGGAATGACATGTCTGCACTATAAAAGTGATCATAAATCCATCAGTTGTCAACATATATTGTTTGTTACAAACGTCAGACATGGAGGACGGACAGGCAGACATAAACAGAACAAAAGCATCCAAGCATCCTGTGTCAAAGCTAAATGTGTGACGTTTTTAACAAACCAAACCGTTTGGAAATCGGTCGAAAATTCAGTGAATAATTCTACTTTAAGATTGTGGAGTAGCTCTTACCTCCATAGACTTACATTCACTCCCCCCTCTGCTAGCCCTGTACCAAGATGGCGGAGCTTTAGGCACGTCCCTCCACAGTCAATGCGGCATCTACGTATACATGTCTATGCCTGTAACTGTGTGGTCGCTGAGGCTCTGTGTGGCGTGTATACAAGAAAAGAAAAAGCTTCAAAACTGATAACCGTTGTCCTTACACGCAGACTTGTTTCCTGTCTAGCGGTTCATCTAGGGATGAAGGGGTGCTGACTCCTTTGTGTTTCTGCTTATTCATTATTGTTTAATAAGGTTTTGTGCTTCGTTGTGTTTAGCGGTCAGACAGTTTGGTGTTAAGTTCTTCTCATGAGAACTCTCTTTGTGCTTTATTGCTTTCTTTAATTTGAGCAGCACCCACCGGCCCATTTCCTTTAGTAATTTTGCCTCAGTTTGTAAACTTTACGCTTTTCTTTTCAAATTTCAATAATAAATAACTTTAATTTGACCAATTCCAACTGGTTTTATGTTGCTTCCTTCCCTCCCCGAGCCGGGGGTCGTAACAAGACACCAGAACACCCAAACACACTTACTGTCGAAGAAGATTACTTGAGCGCTGATCATCTCCAAGGCTGCAACTGTTGATTATTTCCACTATTGATTAATCTTCTAGTTATAATCTAATTTATTTGATTAGTTGTAAAGAAATGGCCAAAAATGTTGATCTAAAAGCCCAACATGTTGTCCTCGCTTGTCTTGTTTTGTGCACAACCAAACGATGAGTTAATCTTCATAGAGTGTTAAAGAAACCAGACAATATTTAAAATGAAGGAGTTAGACGAGACGGACAGGCGGCTTGGTGCGGCGTCAGCGGTAATGTGGGCGTCGTGGTGAAGATGGAGCTGAGCCACAAGGCGAAGATCTCCATTACCGTCCATCTACATTCCAACTCCCACCTATGGTCCTGAGCTCTGGGAAGTGACCCAAAGAACCAGATCAGGGTACAAGCGGCCGAAATTAACTTCCTCCTCAGGGTGTCTGGGCTCAGCCTTAGAGGTAGGGGGAGGAGATCGGACATCCGGAGGGAGCTCGGAGTAAAGCCGCTACTACTTCATGTCTAAAGGAGCCAGTTGAGGTGGTTTGGACGTCTGATCCGGATGCCTCCAGGGAGACTTCCTTTGGAGGTTTTCCAAGCCTGGGAGGAGACCCTGGTGTACACCCAGAACCCGCTGGGGGGATTATATACCTCATCTGGCCTGGGAACACCTCAGGATCCCCAAGGAAGAGCTGGAAAGCGTTGCTGGGAGGAGGGACGTCTGGAATGACCTGTTTCGTCTGCTACCTCCACAACACGACCCCGGATAAGAGGAAGAAGATGGATGGATGGATGGATGGATGGATGGATGGATGGATGGATGATGGATGGATGGATGGATGGATGGATGGATGGATGGATGGATGGATGATGGATGATGGATGATGGATGATGGATGGATGGATGGATGGATGGATAGATGGATAGATGGATGATGGATGGATGGATGGATGGATGGATGATGGATGGATGGATGGATGGATGGATAGATGGATGGATGGATGATGGATGGATGGATGGATGGATGATGGATGGATGGATGGATGGATGGATGAGTTAGACTCAAACAATGCTGACTTTTTTCTTTAAAAAATACTCAGTCCAATTAATTATCAAAATAGTCAACAACTAGTTTAATAGTCTACAACTAACTGATTCGTCATTGTAGCTCCAATCATCCCTGAACAGACAAACCCAGACATTAACAGTTAATTTTGAAATTATAGTAGAGTTTTTATGCATTTATCACTATCTGTCTCTGAGGGTGAGATTAAATGTATTTCTTGTTAGATGGCCAGCAGAGGGAGTTAAATCATCCCTATTCCACAAAATGTTTTCTGTGCCCACTGGCCCATATGCAATCGTTGCATTAAAAAATAATTCTGGATTATCATGAATTAGAACAAAACTGAAAAGTATGAAACAGATTTATCATTCTTTTCTTGCTTCGTGTTATAAGAGTTACTGTTTTTATATTTTTCATACTTGAATTCAAGTGTGGGGCATTTGTAGGGAAGTGGTGGCGCAATGGGAAAGTCTCCAGGCTACTGATCAGAAGGTCAGAGGATCGAACCCCAACACCACCATTGTTGGACCCTTGAGCAAAGCCCTTAACCCTTCCTGTATTTGTGACAATAAAGCTTTCTTCGTCATGGTGGAGATACAATCTAAAATTACATGCATACCTGTTGTTCTTCTCTACAGATCCAAACATCGTACTTCCTGTTGGACTGGTGCTTGGTGGTGTGATGGTCCTCTTCATCATCAGCGTCATCGTCTACTATATCTTTAAGATCGACATTGTGCTGTGGTTCAGGAAAGCGTTTCCAGTCCTCTATACAAATAAAGGTAAGGCTTCACAGTAGGAGGGTAGTTGTGTGCTCTTTACTAGGTACAGTAGGAAATGTAACGATATGTCAAACCACACAAAAAAAGCTCTTCCATGGAAAACCCACGGTGATGCTTTCACCTTGCAAGACAAAAACACGGTGCCCACGCGTTCATCGCTAAATCATACCTGACTGCATGTGTCAACAGTGGGGGAAAACAAAGGAAACCACACGGCCGCCTGCACCGGTTCTGATGAAATGTCATCCGTTCATTATGCAACACGAGAACTTTGAACACTCTTGACTGCATATTACTACCGAACAAAAAAACACATTGGCATCAAGTCTTCAAAAACCCCTCCATGACTAATTAACAGGAGAGGAAAGTGAATCACAGCGAGGCAGACAAAAACAAACCTCGAGGTAATTTGATTTAACCTCAAGGAGGATGATCAAATTAGTCAAGACGTAGTTTCATTATCGATTGCTTGGCTGATAGTTGTCATGATTAATCCATTTTTTTTGGTCTTCAAATTTTCAGACAAAAGTGAAAGACAGGCCCTGCGACAGAGTGAAAGATAACATCACACAATTACAATTACCTAAAGCTCCATCTGACATTGTTCAACCTTGTTTTGTACAACCAGTAGGAGTGTAACGGTACACAAAAGTCACATTTCCGTATGGAAGTCACGGTTCGGTTGGGTTTGGTTCATTACAGAACCCTCTGGAGTCGACGGACATCCCGGCACGACAAAATGACATGACTGATTTAAGATGACGTAGCAGCAAGACGCCTCGCTGAGTCTCCGATTCAACTTGTGTTTTACCGTGTCTGGCTGTACAGAAAAATTACAATATTTCGGGAGGAAGTTAGAGTCAGAAGTGGAAAAAAAATTCAATTTTCTATCCCATTAGAGCCTAAATTGTTTCTAATTAGCCTTTATCCAAAAGACACACAACTATAATTAAAACAACTGATACAAATGTAATTACATACAGTTCAAATGTCCTACCGACATTGCGGCCTTCACCCCATCCGACCTAATGAACAGGCACGGCCTCTAGCGCGGCAGCTCCTAACAGCCTCCCAGCTTCTTAGACAACCGGAGATAAGAATGCCGGCCCAACCGTGCGTATGTCGCTCAGGAAGGAAAGAGAACTCCGTCACTGTCGCTGTCTGTCGCGTGGAGACCCAAAATGTCATGTGGTCAGAGGGGGTTACCCCAAAAACAAGAGTGCCCTCTGGTGGCTTTTAGAGTAAACCGCATTTAATTGTCCACCCAGTTACACTTACATTAAAAAAAATCCTGGATCCAGACGGTGATCCGGATCAGTCCCAAAATGTCATCATGTGTTTGTTGTCCCATTTCACACATTTCCTGAAAATTTCATCCAAATCCGTCCATGAGTTTTTGAGTTATTCTGCACACAAACAAACAAACCAACCAACGCCGGCCATCACATAACCTCCTTGGCAGAGGTAAAAAGGTAATATCCTGGTTTTGGAAAGAGGCTCACAGACCGAAAATCAAAAATTGGATAGAGCAAATGATGTCGCGCCTTCCGCTTGAAAAAAATTACATATATATTAAAAGACGACAAAGAAAAGCACTAAACAGTTTGGGGACACTCCAGGAAGTTTTTGACAAAACATGAAGCTTCTGTATCGTGTGGCCATCTGTGTGTTGGAGCGTGTGGTAGTTGTTGTTTTTAGTATATGTGTGTGTTCAAATGTATGATTTGTTTAAGGCCTATACTGTAAAAACAGATTGTTATTGGTAATACTGTCCTGTCAGCAGCCTCTAGGTGACTCCTGTCTGTCTTGTAGTGAATTTAGTGTTTGGGAAATCAGGTAAAGCCCCTGGAGATGATGGAACCGTGTGCAGATTCTACTTGGCAAGTTAGCTAGCAGTTTGTTTTTTTGTTCTTTTAGTTAAATAATCTCCTACTTAGGGTTTCACTCTCGCTGCATTTTCTTGGGGAAAGGGACTTCTCTAGATTGACGCAAGAACTACCCACTTCCCCTAACGAGCTCTTTGTTTCCTGTCTCAGACCTGGATGGGAAGTTATACGATGCCTACGTGGCGTACCCGCAGCCCTACGACTTCGGATTCAGCGACGAGGTGGAGGCGTTCGCCCTCCACACGCTGCCTCAGGTGCTGGAGAAGGCCTGCGACTACAAACTCTTCATAGCGAGCCGTGACTGTCTGCCTGGGCAGGGTAAGATACCGACACAGCAAGAACCTGGGTTTAAATCACTGGATTAGCCTTCCAGTGTGTGCAAAAGGCCGGGCACCTCTTAGAGTACGCTTAATTATGGAGGACAAATGATGTAAATGCATTCCCTGCAGCAAGTTGGCACAAGATTATGAACTTTCCTTTAAATGTTAATGCACTCAACATTAATTTTTACATTCTTTAATGCAGATCACTTACAAATTTGAATTCTTTTAAGGCTGTTTTTCACATAAAGCAGATATCATGAGGGCCATTCCAAAAAAATCTACACTTTCACCCACTGTCCTGTTATAAAAGCCTCAATTTCTGGACTAACTGCATGAAATCTGCGTCCATATTTTCTCATTTTTATTGGAATCCATTCCTCTGTGCCACCGGCTGCTACGTAACCCCAAACAATAAATATCTCGCCTCCATGTTTAACAGTTGCTGAGGCGTTCTTTTCATCAAATGCTGCTCCTTTTTTGTGGTTCTCGTCTCTAAACTACCTCTGGCTCATCCAGATGTTGCTCAGCTCACTGACTTTGGCGACGAGGCTGCAGTGAAGCTTTTCTTCTGGTGGCTTTTCCATGTGCATGTTTCTGCATCAGTGCTACAACGAACGCTGTGCTCAACATTCCTGCAGCTCTCTTGTGGTCATATGACGACTTTGCTTTGCTTTTCTGCCCAGCATCCTGCAGTTATGACTGGATCTTTGCGGTCTTTCGGATCTCGTCTTGACGTAGCTCTTGTCAAGTTCTTTCCTCGTGACATTTCACATAAAAGAAATTGAAAGTTTTACAAGTTTCAGGCTTAGTCAGCATCCGTTTGCTTGCTTCTGTTTACGAAGTTCAAGGAATAACAAGAAGCAATGCATCAGCATGTGAAGAAAGGCAATTCTGTTTATGCTTCGATGGTTTGCATTTACTTATATTGTCTTAACTTTTAAATTACCTCCAAAAATCAGTAAGTTTATTCATTTTTTTCATCCAATCCTTGCCACATCGCTAACACTGAGTCTCGTTATCCTTCGTTTCTCCCTGCAGCCACGGTGGATTCGGTGGAGGAGAACATACAAGCCAGTCGCCGGCTCCTCCTGCTCTACACGGCCTCCACTTTCATCAGAAAAAGACACGCGTGCAGCACCAGCAGCAGCAACAACAACAACATTCCCAAGAGCGGCGATATCAGCGACGAAATCGACGGCAAGATGAGTGAAACCAGCGGCGGCGTGACATGCGACTGCAGTGAATCCTATCCAGACACGAGGCAGCAGTTTGAGTGCATGGCGGCTATGCACAGGGCGCTAATGGAGGGAACTCTTAAGGTGAGGAAACACACCAATTAATGAACTTTTTTTACATCTATGAGCCACTACCAGGAGTGGACTGGCCATCTGGCATACCGGGCACTGTCCTGGTGGGTCGGTGTATAGTGGGGGCTGGTCAACAGGTATCTCCCCGCCCCCAACATAACTTGCCGGCCAGTTATGCATCCTATTGTCCAGTTGTAAGGCTGACTGGTCATTTAGCAAAGCGCATCGACACATCCCACTGGTTAACTGTCAGAGAATCTACTATCTTCCTAGTGTCAGAAAAAAGCATCATCTTAGTTTTTGAGACATTCAACATAAGTTTTAAACCAAGCATTTGTAGCTGCACAGTATCAAAAGCAGCCTGCAAATACTCAAGAGACTGAACAAGGTTAGCACCACGGCAGTAAAGGACAGTATCGTCTGCATAAAGATGAAGCTGCGTATGTGGAATGTTATGACCAAGGTTATTAACATAAATAGTAAATTAAAGCTGCAAGCAGCGTCGGACGGGCCCTCACTCCCTCCCCCCACCGCCGCTGTGGAGACGATCGGAATCCTGCTCTGCACATGTACCAAATTTTAATAACTTTTCATCCTGGATGGGTCTAGATGTCACACAGCAAATTTGGTGAAGATGGGACAAAAATCCTGGGAGGAGTTCGTTAAATTCCAATGCCTGCGCACCACGTTTTCTAGGGGGCGCCGTTGAGCTTCTTTGAAATTTTAAAAGCAGGAATGTTTTTGTCTTGGGCTACCGTACCTGTGTACCAAGTTTCATGAGTTTACGTAAAACTAGCCGTATTAACTCCACTAAAGCCCAATTTTCTAGGTGGCGCTATTGAGTCATTTTGCCATTCATATGTGTAATTCCCCCAAAATATCAAATTTTTCACCAGTCCTGATGTGTGTGCCAAATTTGGTGAGTTTTTGAGCATGTTTAGGGGGTCAAATTGGGGTTCAAAGTGGCGTAAGAAAAAGAAACCGCCATCCCCCCAAAGAAACACTACAGGAACAATAGGGTCCTACGCACTGTAGTGCTCGGGCCCTAATAATGAAAGCACTGGAAGCAGAGGCCTCCAAATTCACCAAAAGAACTGTTTTATTTGGCCCAGCTACAGCAGCAGCATCCAATAGCACTAGACAGACATTGCAGACCCTGCTGATCCTGGTGCTACCCTCCCAGCTTCAGGCTACTTATTGCAACATCATCACCAGCAGGAGCAAGAGGTCCCGGTAACACAGTGGCCCAAAAATGCCAGGGCCCAGGTCCACCCCTGGCCACCACTGACAAAAACATCTGGCTTGTTGCAGAAGCGGGCGACAAGTTCTGATAAAAATGACTTGGTCAGCATCAAACAGCAGACAAAGCTGGCGTGCAGACGGTGGAGGAAGTGCAACGTCTGGCAAATGAATAACCCAAACCACAGCAACAAGGAGATTCAATATTGACAGACGTGCAGTAAAATCTTTTACAAGCTACTTCAGGAAATGAGGCGGTGATGCAAAAATATTATAAGGTTAATTAGAGGTGCGGGTTGTCTGTGAAGATTCCCAGTTATCCATGTCACGGTCATCCCCGTAGTTTCAATCGTAGCATCTGGACTTGCTTGAGTTGGTCGAAAAATTGGAGAAACTCAAGGAAGTCCAGACGCAGGGTTGACTCGATGATTATCTGACTGATGTTCGTGGCGGTTCTAATCCGAGCGCTGCTTCACAGGTGGTTCTGGTGGAGCTGGAGGAGATCACCCCGGCTCAACTGGCCCTATTCCCAGAGTCGGTGCGTCACCTGAGGAAGAAGCAGGGCGCTGTGTGCTGGTGGAAGAACCGGCGGACGAGGCAAAGGAGGAGGACGTGCACGAGCAGCAGAGTAGACGAGGAGGAAGGCGGGAAGGACTCAGAGCGGCCACCTTCCCTCTCCCCTACATCCACGTTTTGGAAGGAGATGAGGTATCATATGCCGGTCAGGGGCAAGAGGGTGGTGTATCCTGAGAAGACTGCCCTGCTGAGCTTATGATGGAGCATGTGAGAATGTCCTTGTTCACAAGACAGTTCAGAAACACTGTGTTGTTACTGGAAGCGATGAGTCACTCCGAATCAAGGCTACAACACAAGTACAGCCAAATACTCCGACTAGAAATGTCAACTCAGCTGGTTGATTTTGACTTTCTAACTGTGTAACTTTCCACGTAGGTCAGCAGATTTCCACAGTGTCGCTTCCATCTATAGCTGACCTGTATTAGTGTTTGAACTTGACATCCTCTGGTACCCCTTTTCCACCGAGCTGGTTCCAGGTCTAGTTCAGACCCAGAGCCTGACTTAGCTCCACTTCTTTGTGTTTCCACCTCCTAAGCACCGACTCCAGGTTCTATAAACTGGAGCTCAGCAAGCACCAACTCTTTGCTGGTCCAGAGCTAAGCACCGAGTACGTCAGGGGCTGGGGGCGGGGTTATGGTGACCAACCATCAACGGTGGAAAGGGACACACAAGCGCTAATTAGTGTCCTTGTTCTCCAGGACGTCCCTGGTCCCATCACACATGTATTGGAATGACTCCCGGGACACACGGAAGTTTAGCACAAACTGTTGACCTGAAATCCGCTACAGTTGTGTCCCACCAGTAGCATGATCACGGATGTGTCCAGGCAACAGGAGGACCTCCGCCTCACAATCAGCCTTAAGACCATCTATAGAGATAAACATAGATATTATCATCAACTTACTGCGTTTGTTTAACTGCTATGTAATGGATGCTAGCGTAGTGGTTTTATGGTGACCCAATGGCTCCAACTTGACTCCTTGTCAATGGAAAAACAAACAGGTTCTTAGGAGGAACCAGATTAGAACCAACTAGAACCAGAACTAGCACCTGGTTCTTCTTGGTGGAAAAGGGGTATGACTGGTTTAGACTGAAGAATCATGTCAACAAAGAAGGCCTGGACAAACCAAGTGGATCAGAAAGCATGAAAATATGTACATATGTAAGATTTAAAGTGTAAATATGTAAAATGTACATATATATATACTACAGCTTCACAAAATGTCGTGTTCTGCCGTTTATTTACTGGTAATGAACCACAGAAAAGGAAGAGCAACGAGTCACAGCCAAAAAGGGATGCATGTTTTTATGAAAAATGTGTGTATGTTATTTATACAGGCTGTGTCTTGCAAGCAGAAAGCACGAAAAGCTAAAGTTAAATGCTGAAAAATGCTGAGTGTTTGTTTCCGTTGAGCTCTGTTCAATTCGCGAAAACCAGCGCTGACTGTCGCCTGCCGTGGACCGATCCACCACACACTTTACTTCCGATGGTAGAAGAAGCAATGGTCAGAAATTCAGCGGCGACACAAGATTCATGACAGGATGACGGTCGTTGTAAAGCTCAGGTATTTTGTTAATAAAATCTGCAGACGAAAACGAAGAACAGAAGGCTCCTTTCATTTTCATCTTACTGGTCCCTCCTCATAAACACAGACACCACCACGGCCGGTCCAGTGAGGATGTTTTGGAGTCTAATTTAACCCAGCTGACATTCTTGATATATATTTCACTTGTGTTTGATTATTGTTGCTAGGCAATTCTACACCCAATGGATTTGAGCTCCAATAACCTTCAGATTTGCTCCAACTTGGTAAAATGTTTGTTAAACAAGTGTCACATGGTGTAGTAAGTGCAAACAGAGTGTGCTATAGAGTGTGGTATCCAAAGCGCTTTACAATGCGTTTCTCATTCACCCATTCACCCACCAATGGCGACAGAACGTCCAGGAGCCACTTGGGGTTCAGCGTCTTGCCCAAGGACACTTCCCCAGGGATCGAACCGCCAACCTTGCAAACAGCGGCAGGGTTTCCCCCAGAAAACTTGCTAAGCCCGGTGGTAGAGAAGCCCACCGGCCGCCCACCGTGTTTTTGTAAAAAAAAAAACATTAAAAGTTTACAAGGATTTTGAAATTATGACTATTATATGTTATTATAAGCCATTTATTTGCAATACTTAAATGTAGTCTTATAAAAAGGCAAAATCTTGAAATATGGTTTTAACAAACACAAAAAATACAATTAAAATAAATAATATCAATTGTTTTCATTAAGTTAAATCCTAGTGAATCTTAAACAAGCCGTTTCTGGTCACATATAAAAGTAAAATAAATTAACATAAATAAAAAAGTGTAAACATAACCAAGGGGTTAAACCAGGGAACTCAGAGGCTGAACAGGTCTGCTGTGCTGTGTGACCTCTACTACTTATTGCTGCACATGGTTCAGGTTGGATCAGTGCATCAATCCGTCTGGGTTTACCATACTGGGTCTGGTAGAGCCATCCGCTAAATTTAGGGTCAGCTAACCATTTTGGATTAAATCCATTAGTTGGATGTTTACCATCGCGGCTCGCAGAAGGCTGCTCCGACGACGTGCTAACATCCGTGCTAACATCCGTGCTAACTCCACTGGCTCTGCCTCATCATGGAGCCGCGGCTCGGTCGGCTCACCGGGGATGAACTCCCCTTGGCCTGGAGGTGAACGAGCGGCTCATGGTCTCCTCCAGTGCTCCTCCAACTTCAGAAAAAGAAAGTGTCCAACGTTTTTGACCGTTTCTACGTGACATGTCACGTAAAAGTTGTTAGCGTGTAGACAGGTAGAGGTTTTGGGCATTTAGATGAAGGAAAATACACCTGACCTCTCACCCCTATGTGTTCACGTATCGACCATAAGATGTCCCCATTGCGCTTTCAGCCGTATCACCAGATGCGGTTAAAAGCTCTGTATACCGTCTTTAGTATCACTGTTTTGGTGCATAAAAAAACCTATTTAAAATAAATAAACAAGTGACGCTTAGCCTGGCGGGGGGGGCAAAGAAAGCACTGGGGGAAACCTTGCAATGCAAAGGGACTAAACAGTTGTGGGGCCCTAGGAAAACCACTGATCAGTGAGGCTAATCAGAAAAAAAGGCTTCAGTCTGCTAGGGAGCATAAAGACTGGACCCTGTAGCGATGGAAGAATGTGGTCTGATGAGTCCAGATTTACCCTGTTCCAAAGTGATGGGCTCATCAGGGTAAGAAGAGACCTGGAGAAGACTTTACAAAGCGGTCCGACTCTCCCAACATCAACGTAAGATCTTGCTGGAAAATTAATGCAACTCTGGATGGAAATAAACGCTGACATTGCAGAAGTTTAACAAAACGATGCCATGGGGAATGCGTGTTGTACACAAAGTTAAAGGGGGTCCAATGAAATATTAGAATGTGCAACTTTGTTTTTTGGACGGGCGGCGTATTTTACTTTGGTCAACAATGCAATAAATCCTCATGAGGGAGGTCACACTCAAAACGATAAGAAACACAGGGCTCACACTGTGTGAAGTCATAAAGATTTCAGGAACAAGTTCATCTCGAAAACAGAAGTATCCCAAGTTCATTCAGGAGTTTCTATCTAGACACTTAATGAAATTCACACTCATAAAGTCTTTACTGCATTGATAAAACACTCTTTCATCTCTGAGGTCTGGCGGCCCACATTTAAACCACAGCCTGAGTTGGTTGTAGATCGAGTCACGGAGCTCCACCTATTCTGCAGAGAAAGATGGTTTTTTTTTCTGCCGAGCGGAAAGTTCATGCAGGTAGGTGTCGGCGGAACGGTAGAAGAAGCTGCAAAGACGAGGAGGGAAAACCCAGCGGCTCCTCAGAAGCATCTCAACGCTCAGCATGGTAAGTTCAAACTACCGCCGAAATGACTGCTTCTACTCTTTTCCTGTGGTGACGCTCTAAAGAACTTCATGATGAGATAAGATACCGGCTCATGGGTTTGTAGTGTCGTTTTTCTAGAGGTGGTGAATTTCAGTACTGGTTTTACATGACTACATTCTTTTAAATATCATTACTGGAGGTCTCTTGTGCTTTCTGGTTGTCAGAATCTAGAGCCAGCAGTTTTTAAACCCACTAAGGCAGTGGTTCTCAACTGGTCCAGCCTCAGGATCCACTATGTCTCTATTAATAACAGTCGCAACCCAAATTGTTGAAGTTTGCTGTTCCTGTTTAACAAATTAAGCTTTATTTGGGTGGAGTCTCAACACATTTTGATACAACTTGGGAAAATTTTGGCTTATTTTTTGTGCTAATTTTGGTATATTTGGATGCTTTTGCCAAGTTTTGGGCATATTTTGGCCCATTTTGACAGATTCTGAGCACATTTTGGTTCATTTTTGGGACGTTGTAGCATAAATTTCTCCAATAAGCTGCCAGAGTCAAATCTAGAAGTTAATAGTGGGCAACTACTGGTGTCACCACCACTAAATATCCTGCTACTGAAAGCAAACTGTGTCATAAGAAACACGTCCTTTAAAATAAAAGACTTTATACCACTACTTTTTGTTCCTGCGACCCTCTAAAAATGGCTTCGCGACCCACTTTTGGGACCCGACCCACCAGTTGAGAACCACTGCACTAAGGTCTGCAATATTAGAACAACTTCCACTGTAAATTAATCACCTGCTGAAAACGGTGGACAGCGTCGATCAGATGACGTCCTCACACGTCTCGTTTTGTCCACCACCCAAAGATAATTGCTTTAATGTCATAGAGAGGAAAAATATCTGAAAATATTTAAGTTTAAGAAGCTGGAATCAGATCATTTTGACTTTTTATTTTCTTATTTCACATAGGACACATAGGATTACACTTACTGTGCATTTTGCATTTTATATTTTTCATTTTTCTTATTGTTTATTTTTACTTACTGTGTATTTTTTGCTTATTTATCTGTATTTATGGCGGTAACTGTACTCTTTCTGCTGTAATGACTCAATTTCCCCTCTGGGATTAATAAAGTATTTTTGTTCTATTCTATATTCAAACTGATTTATCCACTACGAAAACTGCTGGAGAATATTTTAATCGCTGACAACTAATCAATCCGTAGCTCTAATTAACATTTATTTAACTGAACCCCAAGATGTTTTTAAACTGTGCAACCGTGAGTGTGATTTTCCACAGTTCCGATCGTTCTGAACGATACCCACAGATTTAAAAAGTGACCTGAGTGAAGGAAAACAAAAGTACACGACTTTAGGAATCTGAAAAACTTTGGGCAGCCAGATTTAACATGCATATTAAGCAGGGCGACATCTTTGGTTTGACATAATGTGGCGCATTAAACAACCAACATGTTGACATGTAGTAAAACAAAAAGCTTGTTTGAGTTTAAATTAATAATTGCTTATTCGACTTCATTCACTTATTTGAGTCCAGGTAAAAGTAGGCCTCATATTTATGGAAATTAAAATTTCCTATTAAGGTGTTTTGTATATTTTCATATTACTTATTTATTGTTATATTTATTATATATTTGTATAAAAAGGGACAAGTGCTGCCAATTAATTTGTCTGTAAATGCCCTGAAAAACTTCCTTGTTATCAGTCTTTAAAGTATGACTATATTACTTTTTAACTATTACAGAAGTGGCATCCTCTGTCGTACTTTTTCTGCAGGATACTGGTGTAAATGACATAACAGTGATTTATTATTGCCGGTAAACATGCGAGTGAGGCTCATCCAACCATAGAGTGAAACCACTATCGAAACCAGGACAGAGAGATAACGAGAGATTAAGGCTGGCTGACGGAGATAAGGAGAGAAAGGCTCACAATGAGAGCGCTGAGATAAGACACGACTTGATTATTCCCGAAGCGAATAACACTCGACCTCTTCTCAAGAAAACTGGAACTTCCTGGGATTTTATTGGGGGTGTTTTCAGCCACACTTCCTCGTGTCAAAAAAGTGCAAAGGGCTACTTCCCTTTAAGGAAAGCGGCTCAGGAAATGTGCCAAGAAGCCTCGCTTGTTGCAGAGTTTCGCTGAGAATATGAGCCATGTCGGGGAAATCACACAGGAGCTTGATGAAATGTAACCTGTCCGACCCCACAGACCAGAGCCATGGCGGCGGCGGCGGCGGCGGGTTGGATCTGCTTGTTTACTGCTCTGCTGGCGTCGGCTGAAGCCCACGGTGAGTAACTGACCGGGTTTAATGTCACTTTACAGACTCAGAGGAGCTTCTTCTGTCGGGGCTAATCCTAAAACCAAGCTCTTGCTGCTTTACGGGGAACTTCAGACGCAGAGCTGTTGTCTAATTGTTGATTTTAGCCTTATGTTTGACTACTTTTGCAGTCGAAGGGTTGGGAAAACCTTCTGAACGTCTGCCGGGACAGACTCAAACGAGGGTGATAAATGAATGACTAAGCTCCTGTGAGGAAGATCTGAGACGGGACATTTGTTAAATCATCATCTGAGCGTCAGAGCTTCGTGTCCTGACATTGTTTTTCTGCTGCTGGGAAACAGTCGCTTGACAAATCTGCTCAAACAGCACTTTTCTATCATAATCTGAGCTTTTCCACCGCAACGTTTAAGAATACATTTTAGATAGAGCTTAACCCAATCAAACAAAAACACCCTGAAAGACTAAGCAACCAACAAAAACACAAAATTAAATCAGTCAAGTAAACAATAAATACTACAGTAGGGTCCTAACCTTAATATTTAAGCTTACATGAATTGGTAATGTTAGTCTTAGTTAACTATTTTAAGGCACGCTGGCTCCGTCTCATGTTTTTAAAAGATAATATATGTCTGCTGTGCTGTATGAGTAACTGTGACTTGGTTTGTCCTGATTAAATGAAAGAAAAAAGATATTTAAAACTCTCAAACAGTCCTCTTCTGCTTTTTTATGATTAAAAACACCCTTTGATTTGGTTTAAGTAGAGAACACAGGCTGGAAAATACCCAGTATGTCTCTTATGTTTGTAAGTAAGATCTACAAATACGGAGTCATAACGACGTCTTCTGCAGGTGAAAGCTTAGTCACGGTTTTTCCTCATTAAATTCCATCAAATATGTGATCAGGACAGAGGCAGAGAAAGGTCAGACTGATGTGGTTTGCTGACTCCCACGCTAACTGGTCGGAAAGTGATGAGGAAGTGGGAGAAAACAGCTAAAGGAAGGAAGGAAATTCACTTTAAAAAACGTGGTGATTGTGATAACTAAACACTACTAGCGAGCCTGCTGACTAAACGTGACAAATGAGGGACATTATTTCTGCTGAGATCAGAACAACACGATGCTCTGCGGTGAAGGAAGGAGGCGGGACGGCTGAGTGGTTCACACTCAAAACACTGATAAGGGTGAGCTCAGGAAGATGAGGTCTTCTGTCTTCTATCAATCAGACAGAGCTTTTACTGCTACTACAGCACAAACCACATGAAAAGAAAGAACTGAGCAAGATTAGTAAAAGACCTGCACACTTCAGACCGCCGCACAATGCTTTGGGTTTGTGCACAAAAGGCTCAGACGTCCATCTGCAGACGGTCAGAAGAGGATGCCAGCAGGAAAGTGTTGCTTGACAAGACATCAGTCCAACATGCTGCTAGCTAGTCTTAGCTCTCCAGCAACACATCAGAATCTAAAAACTGATCAGTCGTCTCACATCTGAGTCATCCAGATGTGAGGCCATAGGTGAGCTGGCATGGAGTGACCCATATATTAGGGACTTGTCAGGTTGGTAACCCAGAAAACGTAGTGAAAGAGTGGCATTGTAACCCAAAGCATGACTGTTCCTCTAACCAGGCTGCTAACATGCACACACAGCATGATATGTTTCTAAACTGAACCACATAGTTTTGGTTCCTAAACCCAACCAGAGATCAAGTTAACCATGAAAGTAAACAACAACAGAAAATGAGACTGATGCTCTTCCATCCCTGACAAACCCCAGTCTACTGGTGAAAGTCTGCTCCTTGATTAAACCTCCATGATGCAGACTTCGTCATTTATTTCAAACTGGTCACGTCAAAACAAAATTAGCTTTCTTTCATAACGGAACTACGAATAGTTTGGTTGTATGGGAATATAATTTTGCCAAGAGTACCTGGCTGCAGACCTCCACTGTGAGGACAGGAAATGCACGGGATGCATTACAAAATAAAATCGCGTAGGCACTTCTGGTGGAATTACTTTTCATGCTAATGCATTAGCAATACAATGTAAAATCTAGACCACTGTCTATAGTATATTTCCTTTAAATTCCTTAAATTCCTCCATGACCAACCGTTATCAGCTGGAGAAAACCAAGGACTTCACAGCTTGATTGAACACTTGCAGCCAGATCTAGTTTATCCAGGAGATATTTATCAGAGGCTCCCTGAACTATAGAACCGAGTGTCGACCAGTTAGCTGAGAAGCTAAAAGGAGTTCCAGCCCTGAGCTTTACTGCAGATGTTTGGAATTCGACGATCGCATAACCTCCTCCTTCGGGGTTCCCCCCTGTACACGGAGGTAATCAACAATAATGATCATCAGAATCAGAATCATGTTTATTGCCAAGTAATTTTTACATTACAAGGAATTTGTCTTGGTCTGTTGGTGCAAAACGATTAAGATAGTAAGAAATAAAATAACATTAAAAATATATAAAAGAAGAAGAGGAATAGAATAAAATATATACAGATAAGTACACTGGCATATGTGCAATTGTCAGGTTATCATAATAACATTAAAGCAAACAGAGCTCTGGTATCGGAATAGTATCAGGATCGGAAGTAGAAAAATGTGGATCGGTGCATCCCTAGTTACAGTCATAAGAATAGAACAAAGACGTACTACAGGTAATGAAGACAACACAATAATTATTAATATAATGACAAAGTCGGCGACCGGGGACATTAAATAACAAAAGTGTGACCGTTAGATTCCCGTAAAACTACTTCTATCCTGCTACAGAACCGTCAGAGCCGGTGGCAGAAAGTCTAGCCAAGCTAAGGCTGCTGTCAGCCAAAATCGCTGGAGTAAATTTTTAAGCAGAATTTATCCTGATAAATTGACCACAGATTTGATGTTTATACAACCACTTTCTCGCCTCAAATAATCATGCTGAGAAATGGCCACAACCACCTGCGTTAAATGGCTGCCTCTTCACATGCGTCACTGCCACCTACCAGACTGGACGCTTTAAATGTCCTTTCCTTTTTTTTTACCTGTTACTTCCTGTCCTGACAGTGGAGGTCTGCAGCCAGGCGCCTCTCTAATTTTGTGACGACCGGGTTGATACCACTTAGTTTTTCCTTGCCTGCCTCCATCACCAGTGTATAAGTAACACAAGCAGCAGTTAAGCTAAAAAGCTGGCTAAGCTAGCGTCAACAGGTGGGCGCATCACTCTGCTAAAACTGGCATCATGAGTACATTTAAATATGTATATAGGTTGTCCAACTATATGTGAAAGCTGAACTGGTAAGCAGTGAAAAGCAGGTATCATTTACTACATATAACTACAACATACAGGGGGGGTTTAATAGATGCTAATGCAAAAGAATTCATACGGTTGTGGTTTCTTTCAGTCTGCTTCCTCTGCTAGATAAATAGGTCAGCGACATCAAACGCTTCCTCTCATCTCATCTCTTATATTCTCCTTCTATGACTGGGTCTCCAGGAAGCTCTGTACCTGAAAGACGTCAGCACTGCGTTAAAAAGGAAACCGTTGACACAGAGTGAAGCTACCCCAAAAAAAAGTTAGCTTTGCATGAGAGGCTGGAGTGAGAAAGACGTCAGGGTGGCATTACTAGGTGGTTCTACAGGTTGAAGCAACATACAGGTTATAAACCGTCTTTGTGGAAGCTACCGAGGATTCTTCTACATACCTGACATGAGCCATCAGAAGAACCAATACACATTTGATGCCCTACAGTACCATACAGCAAATAGCACACGGATATAAATAAATAAACCCAACGAGTTTCATGAAACAAGAGGAGGAGGGAGATGTTTGCAGCGAGATGATTCCAGGGTTTTTAAGTTTTCTGCAGAAAGTGAACTCAGACTATTATGTCTCTGAATTAGGAGGCTATAAGGCAACGTCTGGTGGCCAGTGGTAGATTTTGTACTGCAGTTCAACACCATTGATCAGCCCTTAACTATGAGTCAAGGCATGAAAGTCCCACTACCCCAGCAGATCTGTGTATCTGTATATTATTGTCCTACTTAGTTATATCTGGTTTACTGTCTTGAATCACCAGACCTTCGATCTACCAATGTTTCTGTTTACGTCATACCACCTAATATACCTCTTCAGTCAGTTAGAAAGTTAAAAATATATATTAATTCTATTTTTGTGACTAGGAATTCCATAGTGAGAAGCATTGCATGTGTTTTGTCACGTATTACCGACACATACACACAGAAAATTGGTATCCAGTATCACATTTATTGGTATCACTGAAAATTTAAGGCTTTTACTTTGATAGGTCCTCAGATATTGTTGCTCATACACAGCCTCAAATGGCAACGTGAGAAAAAACTTCATCTTATCTCCATCCAGACATATAAAACCTTGAAATGAGCATAATATAAAAATTTAGCTGACAATTAAAGCCACCAAATGTGGCATCAAAGCCACTGAAAACTATGAATAATGTGTCATTTTCATAAAATATTTAAATAATAAAGGAGGAATATAACATCTTTGATTTTTTTAATATGTTTTCAATGAATATGAAGACATTCCCTTCAAAAAATGAAGACAACTTACTATTATTTTTAATATTTTTTACTACTACTACTAATAATAAGAAGAAGAAGAAGTAGAAGAAGAACAATAACATCCCAGAAAATACTTAATAAATGTTTATTTTGTGCTTTAAAAAGTTATGGTAATTCAAAGATGGTCTAAACTGTTCTGAGTGTGATGATTTGATATTAAATGACCTTATAGGACTTTTAATTTAATCTTTAATGTAGAAAACAAACATAGAGTTGCAAAAACAGCCTCTAAAAACAAGGAAATGGAAAAACGTCCGGCTGGGACTCAAAGATAAATATTATTTTGTGCATTTTTACACAGTTGATCTGTTTGTACAACACAAGAAGGGGAATTAGCATCATGTTGGCAGCCTTTCATTTAAACACACCTGCCCTGTATTTACTCCTGACAAACTGCTGCTAGCACACAGTAAACACTGACAGGAGGCTCCAGGCTCTGTCCTACCTTGTATGTGTTGTTAGCCGTCGTCTGTAAACAAGCATCCACCGCCGTGTTAAATCCAAAGCCTCAAATTTATGTCGGTATTCTTTAAATAACTGTCCCAACTTGGAAAAAAGCCGTTGTTTTAGCTAGCGGCTAACTAGCTAGCTAGCTAGCAACATGGCTGCGCGGCTTCACTTCCGTCTTGTCTTCGTTTTATCCGCCGAAAAATCCTCAAAAATACCTTCTTCCATCTTGTTTCGGTGGTTTTGTTGTTATTGCTGCTTATTTCTTGTGTTATTTGCTATTTATCGTCGCTCGTTTTCTTTCCATTAACTTCGGTTTAGCTTTTGTTCTCATGCTACAGGTGACCCCATGCTGCGTTCAAGTGTCACCATAAATAATGACATCTCTGGCCTCCCAATAACAGAAATATGAGCTGTAGATGATTTGTTTTCGCTTCATTTTTCTATTAGTGTCTTATTAAGCTTTTTAAATTGTATCCTTGCGTCTCCTCATTGCTTGGGGCATTTTGTTTAATCTTTAATGTAGAAAACAAACCAAGAGTTGCAAAAACAGCTTCTGAAAACAAGATAAAGGAAAAACGCCAATAAGGACGACTCAAAGAGAAATTTAATCATATTACTTTTGACATTTTTACATAACAATTGATCCGTTTATACAACACGAAACGGAAAATTACCGTCAAACCACTCAACCCAACTTGGAAAAGATCGTTATTTAAGCTAGCAGCTAGCTACCTAGCAACATGCTGCGTTCAAGTGTCACTATAAATAACGTCATATTTGTCCTCCACTCGTATAAACACAAATATGAAATGTGAAGGATTTCTGTTCACTTCATTTTTCCGTTACTGTTTCATTTTTGTTTCCCTCAATTTTATTATTTTTTAATTATTATATATTCTATCCTCATCGCAAATTTATGAAATTTATGAGAAATGACAACAAAAGAACACTTCCGGTTCCTATAAAATAAAAGTATTCACCCTGTTTGGACGTTTTCCCCTTTTATTACTTTTCAACAGTAAATTATGGGCAGTTTAATTTGGCTTTCTGACAAGGGTTTACAAAAGAAAAGATGCTACCTAGATGTTTATTTATTTAAAATAGTATTTCCTCCAATTATTGCTATTATCATGTCCTTAATTTAAACTATAATCATTTATACAAGGGTTGGGGATGTTTTCTTGTTTTGATTTCTTTTTGTTGTCGTTGTTGTGTGAAAATCTTCGTGGTACATTCAATTTGTGTGAAAAATGTTATATAAAGCCCAGGGTGACACTCATAACTCAAAAAGTATCTGGAGTATCTGTGGGATTTTACAAGGTTCCATGGTTTAGGTAGAAGTTTTTGCTGATTTATTTCAAGAAAATCCATGAGCTCAACTGGGAGAGCTGGTAGGGAACGACCCAGAACTTAAAATCTGAAGCCTTTAGTTCTTCCCTGTTTATTCCAGAATGTCTGAACATGCAGCTGCAGCAGAGCGGCCTTGTGTGCTTCTGTGCTAACGATGCTAAATGCTAAATGCACTGCCTCGTTCAGACCACAGCGGGGAGACAGACTCCTTCCACGTGAGCGTCGGCCACCTGTTCCTGCTGAGGTGCTACAGCGCTGATGTTCACTCGGAGGTGATCTGGAGCCGAGGAGACAGCAGCAGCCTGCCTGGCGGAGTGGAGCTCAGGGACGGGTTACTGTGGTTTTTACCTGTGCAGACATCCCATAATGGAAGCTACACCTGTGAGACGAGGTATAAAAGCACCTCAGTGGTGTTTATATGAATCATCTTTCAACCAGTGTTTTTATACTTAGGATTAATGAGCTAATGAGTTATTTAGGATGGATCATTTAAAATAAACCGGATCCATACAGGATAAGGTCACGCGTGTTCCTGCAGCTTTCTCAGTGTTCATCTCTTGTTCTTCAGGGATGAGACCGGATCCCTGAGGAGGATGAACTTCGAGGTGTTGGTCTCCAGTGAAAGGTGTCCTGATCCACCTGAGACCAGGGTCATCCAGGAGGGAATGAGTGGGGTTGTTCCGTGTAAACAGACAGAAGTCTTTAGACTCAACAACACGAGGAACGTACGATGGATGAAGGTGAAAGCAGATCCATGAGACTCAGTCACGTGTTGCTTTCGGTTGTTAACGTGTTGTGAAGCGTGTCTACCGTCTCTGTCCATGTGCAGGACTGTCAGCCGGTGCAGCGGGAAGGAGAGTCTGTTTCTGTGGATGAACGAGGCGACATGATGCTGCCGGAGGCTTCAGAGAGCGACGCTGGGAAATACACCTGTCTGGTGGAGGTGAGCCTGGATGGGAGGACGTACACGGCCGCTCGCAGCATCCAGCTCAACATCAGCGGTAGGTGAACGACTGAACATCCCTAAAGGTCATCAGGTGTAAGCAGAATACCTGGTGGACCATTGTGTCTCATTTTATTATGATTGTTCAATGGATTCTCCTTATTTTACATCTTTATTGAGTTATTTTAATGGGATATATATTTATTTTCCTGTCCCAGCTTTAAATGCTGTTGTTTTATTATTGTTTTAATGGTTAATTGAACGTCTGCACTCGCTGTAAGAACAGTTGTATGATAGTATATTTTAACAGAATTTTTCCATCACTGCATCATTTTTAGCTGAAACAATCACTGTTATGTTTTTGTTTGTGTTTGTTTGTAATATTAGGAGAAAATGTAGTGAATTAGCAAACCTGAAACAATTTAGAAACAAAAATAAAATCCTTTTGTTGTAAAAATAAATTAATTAAAAAACAGTTTTCACTGCAGTTTCAGATTTATTATTGTTGTAGGTAAATCCTAAATAACAGAAAAGTTCCATTTCAACTGTGTAGGTAAAATAATGACATCAAATAAACTGTTTATATGTTGATGATTTTATATTCAGTTGTTTGATGGATTTATTTAATATTTGTAGTTTATATATTCTAGATATATCAACTACAATATATAAACTATATAGTGCATAGTTTTTTTACAATATATAGTTTTAATATACTGTATAAAACTATACAAAATTTTTGATACAATATATTAAAAATATATTTTGTAAAACTATTATAAATATTTAATATTAATTATTATTCTTAATGATATATTATTAATATTATATATTAATAATAATAATTATTAGTATTATTAGTTGTAGTTTTACATATTATAAAACATTGACAATAATTACTAATAATTATTAGTAATAATTGCTATTATGAATAATAATTTTTATCAAATATAATACTATTAATAATAGTATTTTTATTAATAATAATTATTAGTATTATTAATATATTAATAATTGTAATAATAATAATTACCATTAAGTATCATTATTAATAGTTTTAAAATATAAATTATAAATCATAAATAATATATTAATAATAGTAATCGTAATAATTATTAGTGTTATAATCAATAGTTTTATATATTAAAAACTGTGAATAATAATAGTTATAATTGTTATTACTATTTTTTATATATTAAGAATAGTAATGATAATTAGTAATAATTATTACTATCATTATTATTAATAGTTTTATATATTATAAAACTATTATCCACAGAAACAGACTTTCCTTCCTGCTGCACTGGTTGGCAGTGAAATATAAAACATTAATATATATAACAAAAAATATATAACATTAAAACAATATACACCATTAAATAACAAAGATGTGACCTATTTGAAACCATAAATAAATTAATTAAATTTCAGATTTATCATTAAATGACAGGAAATCATCTTGTACATTTCCTGTTATTATAAATGCAGTATTCAAAAATAGCCAATTACCATTTTACCACAGTCTTTAATTAATTAATTAATTAATTAATTTATACATACAAACATACTTTGGACTCTGTTAATGAACTGGGAGCTGCCAGTAGTTCGTCTGGTATTTTACAGACTTATTGCCCGGAGTGCACCCAAACGATTCATTCACATGTATAGTAATGCTGGTTAACGTGTACTAATATTTTCTGAAATACGTTGAACTGAACTGTAGTTTATTTTAGGATTTTCCTCGTATTAAATAAGTTGCAGGAGGCCAGAGCAGCAGAGTCGTTCAGGTTTCTCTGGTTCACTGGTGTGACGCTGCGTTCCTCTATGTTATATTGTACTTTTTATTTTTTAGCTTACACTAATTACATGTTTTTTGTGTTATTTTCTTTTAGACCCTACTAATCTCGGTACCGTCCAGGTGCAGACCCCTAAACAAAAAGTTGTCATGGTTACAGTCGGTGAGTATCACAGATTATAACCTCATAAACAGTTTGTGTTGATATGAGCAGCCTCAAGTTAAATTCTAACCCCACCTGTCCTTATCGAAGACCTAAATTACCCACAAGGCTGCTGTGACCGGCTTAGTGCAGGTATTTGTTCTATGTGTGCACAGAAAAGTCTGGTACATCAATGACCAACCTGCATCGTTACCATGGATACCTTAAATCTCATCTCATCGTTTGGAGACTTGAAGTTAAGGAAATAACAGACTAGTAGACAAACGGTAAAACCTTTGTGATGATAGATTTCAGGTAGTAAAAATCCACCTGAAGTGGGAGTTTGTCATTTATCAGCAAGGCTTGATTCAGTCAGAAGTACACATGGGTGACAAATTAAAGGAAAAACCAAATGAAGAGTCGCTGCAAATCAGATCAGAGTAGCTCTAAGTGATCACCTCTGTACTAATCTCCATCCACAGAGCATGAGGGGGTCACTGAAGGGCTTGAGGACTATAGAAATAAAGTAAATTAAAGCAGCAAGCGGCGTTGACCGAGCTCTCGCCTCTCGCTGGTCAGTGACCGATGCCGGGATTTGATCATGCATGTGAAGTCTCAGGCCAATCGGAGCACGTACAGAGTAGTTAGACTGCACTTCCTGTTTCATGGTGTGGTCCCCACTTAAACAGGAAATGACCACATGGCTGTCATCAGGGCCTGAGTTTTATCATGCATTTAAAATTTCAGGCCATTTGGAGCACGTCCAGACCAGTTAGACAGCACTTACTGTGTATCTCATGGCAAACGCCAAAACGGCCAAACGCCAAAACGCCACAGGCCGCAACGGACACTCCCTCACACTTTTGCGGAACATTTTAAAAACCCTTTTTCAGAACCGCCTGTAGTATACGTGGGCAAAATTTGAGATCAGTGTGAGTTATCCTGTAGGATGAGTTCGCTCTTGAAAATGTGACATTTTTGGAAAATTGGCAAAAAAAAACTCCAAAATGGCCAAACACCAAAACGCCGCAGCCCGCCACGGCCACACCCTCATACTTCTGTAGAACATTTTAATAACCTTTGCTCACCACCACCTGTAGTACATGTGGGCCAAATTTCAGATCTGTAGGAGTTACCCCCTGGGACGAGTTCGCTCTAGAAAAGGTGAAAATTCTGACCGTAAATTCAAAATGGCCGACTTCCTGTTGCATTTTGGGTAAAGGGTTGATTAGGCAATTTTGTTCATCTTGTCGTGATACGTATGTGTACTGAATTTTGTAGCTGTACATGAAACTAATTGTATTAACTCCCATTAAATCCAATTTTCAAGATGGCGCTATTGAGTCATTTTGCCATTCATATGTGTAATTCCCTCAAAATATTAAAGTTGTTGCCAGTCCTGATGGGTGTGCCAAATTTGGATAGTTTTTGAGCACGTTAAGTAGCATTTAGGTAAGAAAAATAAAGAAACAAAGAAGCACAGGAGGAACAACAGGGTCCTTGCACTGCTTGATCAGGCCCTAATTATTTACAGGTCTCAATGTAACTGAATGCAGATTGGAACGTCTCCCATATCATTTGGAAAAACAGCATTTCATCCTCCCAGTAGAGTTCTAGAGAGTCAATGCCCTGAATCTGCTCTGGTGGCAAACGGATGTTGGTTTTTCCTTTCATTTGTTTGTGCATTTTAGATTTTTCGCAGTTTAGTTTTCAGACGTTTTCACTGGACTGATTTTTACAACCAGTTAGTGATGTTAAAGGAGTTCTATCAGCTGTTTTTATAATCTCACTACAGGCCATAGAGCGGAGCTGAAGTGTTCGGCCTACACAGGCTTCGCTGAGGACGATGAGACTCTGATGTACTGGACTGTTGATGGGTTTTATACTCAAGACTTCGAGGAGCTGAGCGAGTCCTGGAAATAGTGAGTTACTGCTTCCTGTCATGTTTCCAAGACTGAACTAAAACTCCAGAGGTAGTAAAACAGTAAACAGTGCGCTGGACTGAATGAACAGGAGGCTGATAACAGAGCTCCACAGCAGCCAGGTGATTTGTGAATGGATTGTAGCATCATCCAACAAAATGGACAGTACAAATACATTTAGCTGCTGAATATTAGTAGACCTGGACTGATTGACTGACTGATCCCTGGTTCTGTTTCTGTTAGTGTTCACCGGAGAGGAAAGGTCTACGCTGAGTCCGTTCTGTCCATCTCTAAAGTCCTCCGTCAGTTCCTGAACGTCCCCATTAAGTGCTACGTAATGAACCCAGATGGAGAAGACATTGGCGTGGCCTGGCTTCAAGAAGGTTTTATCCTTACTATGTTTGACATGAACACCTGATAAGAATCCTCCTTAGTTTCTTCTAGTTTTGTTTATCTGTGTTTTGGGTTTGTCTCCAGCTGACTACAGCGCCCTCTACATGAGTGTCTCTGCATTCCTGGTTGCTTTGGTCCTGGCTGCCTCCTTCCTCTTCTTTAAAGTCGACCTGGTTTTGGCTTACAGGAAACTACTGAGATATTTTCCTAAACAGCAGGGTAAGCTATCATCAGTAGATGTTGTCCTTTATGTGTGGAACATGAGTGTACTACACCCATCAGCTGTTGTTTGACGTAAACTTAAGGATAAAACTAGAAAAGCCCTCAGAGAGCTCATACCTCCGCCAAGCAGCTTCAGTCCACCCCCAACACAATCTCACAATTCACATATTTTCTATGGAACATTACAGATACAAATGTAATTACATACAGTTCAAATGTCCTACCAACAATGCGGCCTTCACCCCATCCGACCTAATGAACAGGCGCGGCCTCTAGCGCGGCAGCTCCTAACAGCCTCCCAGCTTCTTAGACAACCGGAGATAAGAATGCCGGCCCAACCGTGCGTATGTCGCTCAGGAAGGAAAGAGAACTCCGTCCCTGTCGCTGTCTGTCGTGTGGAGACCCAAAATGTCATGTGGTCAGAGGGGGTTACCCCAAAAACAAGAGTGCCCTCTGGTGGCTTTTAGAGTAAACCGCATTTAATTGTCCACCTGGTTACACTTACATTAAAAAAAATTCCTGGATCCAGACGGTGATCCGGATCAGTCCCAGCATGTCATCATTTGTTCCTTGTTCCATTTCACACATTTCCTGGAAATTTGATCCAAATCCGTCCATGAGTTTTCCAGTTATTTTGCACACAAACAAACAAACAAACAAGCAAACCAACGCCGGCCGTCACATAACCTCCTTGGCAGAAGTAATAAACAATGCTAAGCACGTCAGCACCGTAGAACGATCACAAACCTTCTGTCCTCTCTGCAGTTCCAGACGGGAAGCTCTACGATGCCTACGTGAGCTTCCTCCATCCAGACAGCCTGAGTGCAGATGTGACGGCGAGCTTCGCCCTGAACATCCTGCCTAAGCAGCTGGAGGAACAACATGGCTACTCGCTGTACATCAGAGGACGGGACGACTGTCCTGGAGAAGGTCAGGAACAGACGCTCATCTGGGCCACATTCAAAGAATAATGGAGCCGAGACTCGCTAGCAGGGAGAGCTTTGAGTCTCTATCTGCAAACAGCTTTAATGTTGCTCTGGATATTCACAAAACCCAAAAGATGAAAGGTTTTACTGTAATTTGGGTGAACCAGCTTTTAACTGTGACCAAGTAAACAAAGATGACGTGTTGTTTATTGTTAAAAAATGCTTTCAAAAGTGATATGATACCTGGAACTAGAAGGAACAGCGGCTAAGGGGAAGTGAGAAACGAGTCTAAAAGCTTACGTTGTGCTTAGCAAACAGATTCTTATTCAGCAGTGCAGAGATGAGGTTTGACCCTGCAGTGACAACTTGTTTTGCTCTTAATCTCTCACAGCGATGCATGACGCCATCGCCGCCACAGTGCCCCAGTGCCGCAGGCTGATAATCATCCTGTCTGGTGATGGCAAAACAAGGGAAGCGTCGCCTTTACATGAGAAACAAAACCAGCTGTGCTACGAGCAGAAAGTTGGCCTTTACGACGCCTTGACCCAGAATGACCCCCGAGTGATTCTGGTGGAGATCGGTGAGGACAGATTGGACTCTTTTAGTCTTTTTGGCAGCTCCTCTGGGAACAAAAGAACATTCTGGTCTCATAAAGTCTCAGAAGTCGGACAGTTTAGTAAACTAGTCCAGTATAGTCATGAATGGTGCTTTGAATGGCTTAATGTGTGGATATGAGAGTGTTATTAGTCTCATCAAGGCTCTTCTGAAGTCCATCTTTCCATCCATCCTCTAGTAATGAGCCACACTCAGCTGTAAGTGATGATATCAACCTCTTCACTTGTCTCACAGTAGAGCATCACACCAACAACTACGAGGACCAGCAGCTCTTCAAAGGGCTACTGGAAGACATGGGAAGGTTCGGTCAAATAAAAATGCGAAGATGTTTAACGTCTCTTTTTACCTTCTCCTCAGATGGTCCTGTGGATTACAGTCTCCTGCCAGAGTCTCTGCAGTACATAAAGAGGAAACAAGGAGCTCTGAAATGGCAGAAAGCTTTCCTCGGAACACACAAACTCACCAAACTACGCTCCAACAGAAACTTCTGGAAGAACCTCAGATACCACATGCCCTCAGTGCCAGCGGGAAAACTCCAGACTATTGTCTAAACCAAGTTATAAACTTTCATCTATCCTAATGTTCTACAGATGGGAGGGAACTGAGGTGTTTTGTTTACATGAGGACATTTAGACCTGAACTCGTTAAGTCTTCAGTCCTTCTACCGTCACTCATTACCACCTTAATGCAGTGACATTAAGGTGGTAATGTAGTTTGTAATGTAGTGGTCCAGTAGTTTACAGGAGCACTGTAAACTACTGGACTGATTACCCAAACAGTGATTTTCACAATGTGAAAACGTTTTTTTTTTGTAAACCTAGAAAGTGAAATAAGCCTGTATGTACATTGTCGTTTTGATGTAATGTTATATTCTGTGAATATATTCCTAAACACATGTGACCTTATTTTCTGTTATCTGAGTCTTTGTGACTGAGTGAAATGCACTGTTCTTGTAGATAAAGATTAATAATACTTACTAAAATGTAGATTCCAATTATTTCTTATTTCACCAGTACAAAATGCTTTGCAACACAGGCCAAAGGTTGATGATCGACTCTAGTCGTGTCATCAGACCTGCAGCCAAATGTCTCAGACGCTTGGATAAAGAGTGGAGCCGAGCTGTCAACTGATCGCCACCTGGTGGTGAGTTGGATCCAACAGCGGAGAAGGCTGCCGGACAGACCTGGTAAACCCAAGCGTAGTAGGGATGAGGTGGGAATGTCTGGCGGAGGCCCCTGTCTGTGGGGTTTTCAACTCCTCACCTCTGGAAGAGTTTCTCCTACGGTTGGGGACTTGGAACCTGAGTGGATCATGTTCAAAGCCTCCATTGCAGAAGCAGCTGTTAGGAGTTGCAGCAGGTGACTAGTGTCTGTTGTGAGGCAACCTAAAAACCTGTTGGTGTCCTCCAGCGGTGCGGGAAGCCGTTGGACTGAAGAAGGAGGCTTTTCCAGCCTGGTTGACTCTGGGGTCTTCTGAAGCAGCAGACAGGTACTGGTCGGCCAAAAGAGCTACGGTTGGCCTCGAGGAAGTTCTGGCAAACAATGGCTTGGCCCAGGCTGTGTACAGTCATGGAGGAGAACTGCTGACCTGGACTGGGGACGTTGTCAGACAGGGGAAAGAGCACTTTGAGGAACCCCTTTGCCCAGTTAACATGATCTCTGCTGCTTTGTCTGAAGACTTGGGGGTCCATGGTAGAAGTTGCTGAGGTAGAATAGAAACTCTTCTGTGGCAAAGCACCAGGTTTGGACGAGATTAACCCAAAGATGCTGAAGGCTCCGGACGGCTTTGACACGTCTCTTCAAAGTCTCGTATACTCTCCATCGGGTGATCGAGGGTTCATGGGAGTTCGCCCAACCAGTCCACATGTGCTTTGTGGATTTGGAGAAGGCATTTGACTGTGTCCTTCTTGGCATCCTGTGGGGGGTGCTCTGGGAGTATGGGGGTCCGGTCCCTGTACGACCGGAGCAGGAGCCTGGTTAGCATTTCCAGCAGTAATGCCTTCACTCTGCTGTGTCCCTCACAGCACAGAGGGGGAGTGGGGGAGGGTGGCCTCTTTTTTTCACCGCAACCTCACCTATGTGACTGTACAGTTATTTATTCATTTTTTATATAAGGTATGAACACACTGTACCTAAAATTCCAGAAAAAATACAAAATCCGAGTAGGAAAAAGTTAGATTTTTCACTGTGGACAGCCAAAAACATGTGATATGGACCATTTTTCTAACTTAGAATGCTAATAGAAATAGTAAACTTCAAAAAACAATGTAAAAATTGAGCAAACAGCACAGTTATATACACTGTTTGCATAAAAATACAGAAAATTTCCAGGCGCTTTTGTACAATTTTTTACAACTATTTACAAAACCATCACGTGTCATAATAAGACTGTTTCTGAAACGTCAAAAATATCAACGTTTGTAAATTTACCTGATTATTACCGAATACACCTGATTCAAATGATCAGCTCATCATGAAGCTCTGCAGAAGCCTGATAACGACCCTGATCATTTGAATCAGGTGTGTTGGAAGAGGGAAAACATTCAGGATAGAGGCCCTCGAGGAGTTGGACACCCCTGCTCCAGATGTTCTGTTCTGTTTGTCATCAGTAGCTGCAAGTGAAGAGTTAAACAGAAGTGAGCTGTGGTTCGATGCTGAAGAAGAGCTTCCTGAGCAGAACCGAGCAGCAGATCCAGCCGTTGGTGGGTTTTAATAAAGCAGTCGGGGTGTTCAGTCACAGAGGAGGCTGAAAGATCGGGGCTCTATGCTTCCAACCTGCTGAGCAAAGTAACAGAGGTGAGTTTTATTCATTTCAGAATGTTTTTAAGCTCTTCTATGAACTTCGGTGTTGATAAATGTGAGAAATTTTAGACAGAAGTTCAAAGCTCTTTTATTTCAAGCCTCAGTCTGTTGTACAGTGCAGTCCCAGCCAGCAGGGGGCAGCACAGGGATGTAACTACACCTTGTTTTTGTAAGAGTGAGGTGATGCTGCACTTCAGTAGGAGGCTTCTGAGGTTTATCAGATGTGTGAATCCATAGACATATATACGTAGACGCCGCGTTGACTGCTGCTGCCGATTGGAGCCGACGTGCCTACGCGGCGGCCATCTTGGTACAGTGCCACTCGCTCCTACAGTGCATTACGTCTATAGAGGAATGACATGTCTGCACTATAAAAGTGATCATAAATCCATCAGTTGTCAACATATATTGTTTGTTACAAACGTCAGACATGGAGGACGGACAGGCAGACATAAATAGAACAAAAGCATCCAAGCATCCTGTGTCAAAGCTACATGTGTGACGTTTTTAACAAACCAAACCGTTTGGAAATCGGTCGAAAATTCAGTGAATAATTCTACTTTAAGATTGTGGAGAACCTCTTACCTCCATAGACTTACATTCACTCCCCCCTCTGCTAGCCCTGTACCAAGATGGTGGAGCTTTAGGCACGTCCCTCCACAGTCAATGCGGCGTCTACGTATATATGTCTATGTGAGAATCTGCTCCAGCACACATTACTTTCACCTCACCTGTTGGATTCACGTGTCCATGAGTTGGATTTTCAGCTCAATCGAGAAAATTAATACATCTGAAAAATATTCAAAATGTGTCAAAGAACAGTGAAGTACATTTACAAAAGCCTTAAGTATCAAAAAGTTATTAAAGCTTTTTAATAAGTGAGAAAATCCAAATAGAGAAATGAACACCACCTCCCTCCAGAGTTGCCATGGCGATGCTAAGTGGACCTCAGTCTGCTGAGGCTGGAGTGACGGAGCTAATGGAGGCCGACTGAAGGCCCGCACTTTACATTTGGAGCACATCAGCAGGGACGCTGGCGTCGGCCGGAGCCAGAACTCGGCCATCGCCAGCAGGCAAGAGGCCGTCCAGGACAACACAGAACCACCAGCCACAGGGAAAGGTGAGGATACAGAAACACTGCTAGTCAACAAGGAATTATGGTCAACTTCATCTGGTTTGTTGACAACAATTCACAAAAAAAATTACTCTTTCATGCCAAAATAAAGGGAGATCTTTAAAAAGTAAAGTGAGTTCATTAAAAATCAAAAGATGATGCTTCCACCACCATGCTACACATAATGATGCTGCCACCACCATGCTTCACATCATGATGCTGCCACCACCGTGCTACACATCATGATGCTGCCACCGCCATGCTACACATCATGATGCTGCCACCACCATGCTACACATCATGATGCTGCCACCGCCATGCTTCACATCATGATGCTGCCGTCACCATGCTACATATCATGATGCTGCCACCACCATGCTACATATCATGATGCTGCCACCACCATGCTTCACGTCATGATGCTGCCTCCACCGTGCTTCACATCATGATGTTGCCGCCGCCATGCTTCACATCATGATGCTGCCGTCACCATGCTACATATCATGATGCTGCCACCACCATGCTACATATCATGATGCTGCCACCACCATGCTTCACGTCATGATGCTGCCTCCACCGTGCTTCACAGTATGATGCTGCCACCACCATGCTTCACATCATGATGCTGCCACCACCATGCTTCACATCATGATGCTGCCGTCACCGTGCTACACATCATGATGATGCCACCACCGTGCTTCACATCATGATGCTGCCACCACCATGCTTCACATAATGATGCTGCCACCACCATGCTTTAAGGTAGGGATGGTGTATTTGTGATGTGCAGTGTTTGGTGTTTACCAAACATAACATCAAGTCTGATGGACAAAAAGCTCCATTCTGGTCTCATCAGACCAAAGAACCTTCTTCCACATGTCTTCTGGTGACTCTAGTCCAGATTCAATATGAGCTTTTTTCAACAGAATCTCACATCATGATGCTGCCACCACGTCATAATGCTGATTAATGGAGTTTCCCAGGAGTATTTAGACTTAAAACAATGATAATATTAATAATAATATAAAATAATATTGCCTATAATCATCTTAAATGTCAGGTCTGATTACACTATAAATAATAAACATTGCTTTGGTCACATTTATTTGGTTCCTGCACCGCTGTCCTCCCCGGAGCCGCCACTAGGTGTCCGTCCAGTCTGAGCGGGTTTGGGCTCCAGTCTGGTGCCAGCAGCTCCAGCAGGCGGCGGAAGGGTTAAAGTAATCCCTGCCGGGGAAGAGGCGGAGATTCCAGCTGGGACTCAAACCGACAGAGCAACAGTCCAACCTGGGAAGGAACATTCACTTTGTTGCGTCCAGTTTTTCGTTCATCTTTTCGACCGCTTCTCGGCTCCGGTTCGTCTTTGCGCACGGTTCGGACCGAGACGCGCCTTCATGGCACCGACGGAGAAGTTGTGGCTCCGCTGTCAGTCATGGCTGAAGCAGTGAAGGAGGCTGCAGAGGCGACCAGACACAGAAAGTCGAGCTGAAGGATCAACAGGACGCTGCTTTCTCTCTGCACACGTCAAGACAATGGAGAGCCGCCGCCGCTGCCGCACCGAGCCGCCTGTCTGCGCCGCGGAGCCGCGCACCGGAGCGGCCGGATCGGTCTGAGCTGCCCGTTCTGCTGAGGTCGGATCGACGAGAGAGCTCCGATGGGAGAGTAAACCCGCGGTGTGTGCAGAGAAATAAGACAGGAACCAGGGTTTAGACTCGTAAACACGCAGAGTGGCACCATGTGGAGCGCGGCGCCGTGGACGCGCAGAGCGGCTCTGTGCTGCGTTTTGCTGCAGACATTAGTGCAAAGCTCCGGAGGTAAGAACCCGTCAGCTGCATGTTTCACCTCACATCAGACCACAGATGCTGCAGGCTGAAGCCACATGGAGGCGAGACAACGACTGACGGAGTGTGTGGAGGTTTCTGGAGCAGAGAAAACCCAAATCCTCCACATCTGGGTCTCCTCCTCCTCCTCCTCCTCCTCCTCCTGTAGAGGCACATTATCTGTAAATACACCTCTGATCCAGATGTTTACAGCTGCTGGAGGTCTTTAAATAGAAGGAAAACGACAGTCATCAAATGCAACAACCGTAAAAATGTCATTTTCCACCGCAGACATTAAATACGAGGCCTGTCAGAGCTGCTCCTCAACATCACAGCTGTTACTGTGGTAAAGATGATTATTATTAAAGCTGCAGGGTTTAATGGTTATTTGGCAACAGTTTTGAGAATCAACAAATCAGAAAAAAAGTCTGAAGTGTCCGATTCCAGCTGCTTAAACTGAATATTTTCTCGTTTCTTTGCTGCTGTCAGAGGATTTAATGTAAATGAAGCATCTGATGGAGAAAAACAACCAACATGCTGGAACACGGAACAGTAAATATTCAATCACAGAATTTATTAAGGCTGTGAGTCAGACGGATGAATTGAAAATCAGAGCTCACTGACTCACTCGTTGGTTTTCTAAGACGCCTCCTGGTTACCTGTGCAGGTTCGTGTCACTGCTTCCAGCTTTGACGCCTCCTGAACCAACTAAAAAGAGAAACCAACAGTGAGTGAAGCTGTTGAATGAGTCTTGGTTCGACTCTTAATTTTAATATGAAATTCTGAGATTGCAGCTTCTTAAATTCAGTTTCCTGTCATATTTGTTTTATCAGGTCTCTCTAGCGCCTTTAATTTTCTCCCAGGAATGTTACAGTGATATGTATTTACCAGTTTATATTATATCCTCAAAGAGCAGTGGAGACACTAGAAGATATTCGGTTTTCACAAGCAGAACTTTTTGGACTGAGACAGTCGTTGCAGCTCCGATAATAACCGTCATGTCAGGAACAAGGTGATTCACAAGGGCAGCAACGTGAGACGGTTGTAAAATTATCAGGATTAAAAAGAACAAAAACACAATTCGAGGTCTAAAAGTCAGCAAGAAAAATGTATAAATGTAAGTTTTATTTCATTTTCCAGCAGTGAGCGTCGACTGGTTGTCAGCTTCTGGTTCTGTTTATCTGTTGGATTTAACTGGGAAGGATTTGTTTGATGAAGAACTGCAGGTTTAATGAACCATCTGTGAGAAGATACTGGAGGAAAGTCTGAAAAATAATCATAAATCTGTTTGTAATGAGGGCTGCACGGTGTTTGTTGTTGTTGTTGTGGTGGTGGTCAGCAGTGTCGCCTCACAGCTAGAAGATCCCCGGTTCAAGTCCCGGTTAGGACGCCTGGGATCTTCCTGTGTGGAGTTTGCATGTTCTCACCAGGTTCTCCAGCTTCCTCCCACAGTCCAAAGACATGCTGAGGTTAATTGATGATTCTAAATTGATTGTCTGTCTCTATGTAGCCCTGTGATAGACTGGTAACCTGTCTAGGTGTCTCCTGCCTTCACCTGAGTCAGCTGGGATAGACTCCAGCCCCCCCCATGACCCTACAGAGGATTAAGCGGTGGATAATAATGGATGGATGTTTGTAATTAGAGATCGACTGTTTATTGGATCTGATATTTGGGATTTCTCCAATAATCGTTATCATTAGGGATGCACGATATGTGTTTTTTCAAGCCGATATCGATACCGATAATTTCCTGCTTCTCAAGACCGATACCGATAACATATTTGTATTTATTATTTTTTAAAATTTAGATTCAACTGTAGTTTGTGCACATCTGGAGGTAAGAAAGACTCAAAGGTGGATCTTACAATCTGTACCTGTAGATTTGTCCTAACCAAATATCATGATATCACTACTATTAACAAAACAAAAATCAAGCACAGTTCTGTTTCTAGAAATGCACGTTTATTATTTTCAGACTGAATGGCTTATCAAATGTAAACTTTAGCCATATAACTTGACTTCATGCCACTGTTTTAGATGCACATGGGAGATTCAAAATTCTAAAATAAAGGCCTCTAGGAGTCAAAAAACTCATGTGTTAGGATTCATAAAGTGCACAAACAAGTAGTGCAAACTGAAAAGGTGCATTGTACACAACTGGCACTTGGATCACTTCAGACATGTCTAAGTAAACAGAAACTGAAAATTGCTTTTTATTACAAATCATAAACAAAATATAAAGCTTCGACATGTCTAAGTAAACAGAAACTCAATGGTTCAGGCGACGTACAGCTGAGATAACATCATATAATTTAACCGATTCCTGATAAAATTAATATATTTGCCTCTTTATCTGCAGCCGCTCTGATTGTTTACAGGTCAGATAATAATTTAAAGGACAAATGTTGGGAATTCCCTTTGAATTAAACACATAAAACATCCATCAGCAGACATTTTAACGAGGTTTGGTGTTGAAGTTTCTGTTCATCCAGATTTTTAACACCAAGATTTTGATTTTTTTTACTAATCTATATTTAATTCAATTCAGTTTTATTTATGTGGCGCATATTTACAACATATGTCATCACATAGCACTACACATAGTAAGGAAGAACAGAGAACCCAACAATCCAAAGGTGCTTTTGAGCAGCAGTCAGTGACGATGGGAAGGAACCAAAAACCTCTGACAGAACCAGGCTCAGGGAAGGCGGACATCTGCCTCGACTGGTTGGGTTGAGAGTGGGGATGAGGAGGGAGGATAGCAGGAGAGGCTGGGGTGGGGATGGGAGGACAGGAGGTGGTGAAGCCAGCGGCTGCAGATCAGAGACAGATATAGCTGATAACTAATAACCAGTTTATGTCGTCTCGTCCTGTATTTAATCTCCTATGTCTTTCCTCAGGTCTCAACATGTGCATGAGTGGCAGCGCTACTTCCTGTGAGGAATGTCTGCTGATTCACCCGAACTGCGCCTGGTGCGCACAAGAGGTACAGTTCACCGTCCACCAGAGTGTGAACCAGGGCAGTGCTGGCCTGTGCTTGGTGCTTTTCCATCTTTAATAACTGAAAAATTCCTGCATTAGCTAAACTTAAAACACACTCTTCTGAGCTGCTTGCAGGTTTAATACTCTGAAAAATATGGAGGTCGTTCAGATTCCTGGAGAAAAGCACAAGTTTAACAGCTTTTTTAGAGAACAGACAGTGAAGAAGTCCTTTTCTCCGGACGCTGTACGTCCAGATGTGAACAGAAGTTTCCATCCACTTGTTGAGACCTCGTCTATCGTTCAGTCTCAGTTTCAGTGACCCTGTGACCCCCGTGTGTTTTGGGTCTTTCATAGATTTATTTAAGATCTTCTGTAAACATGACAAAATCTGTTTGGTCAAAAATAAACACATAGAAATGCTAATATCTGGTTAAATGTCCACCTCAGTTTGGTTCTTCTGGTTCCCGTCTACAACCTTCTGGTTTCTCTTTGACTCCTCTGGACAGAATCGGTTCAGTCCAGCTAAATGTGTCGTCTTCCTGACTCAGACTAGTTTCTTCAAGTTCTTGATGGGTTTAAGTCAGGACTTTGGGGGGACCAGTCTAAAACCTTCATTCTAGCCTGATTTAACCTTTTCTTTCCCACACTGAGAGGCTCCATGAAGAAGGAAGTTCTTCCTCTAGAAGCAGAACCTTAAAGCTCCACTGATCACATGGACAAAGAAAAGGCCTTCTGGAGGAAAGTTCTGAGGTCAGATGGAACAAAGACTGAGGAGAGAAGGTGAGGCCTTCAACCCCAACAACACCAGACCTACCATCAGCATGGAGGTGGCAGCATCATGCTCTGTGGAACTGGAGCTTCACACAAAGTCAATGGAACAATGAAGGAGGAGGATTAGAACCTAAAACCATCAGCAGAAGGTTGATCTGGGACACAGTTCAACCAGACAATGAGCCCAAACACATCAAAGTGGTGAAGAAATGGTTCCATCAGGCTGGAATGAAGGTTTTAGACTGGTCCCCCCAAAGTCCTGACTTAGACCATCAAGAACCTGAAGAAACTAGTCTGAGTCATGGAGACAACACATTTAGTTGGACTGAACCGGTTCTGTCCAGAGGAGTCAAAGAGAAACCAGAAGCTTGTGGACGGAAACTAAAAGAACCGAACTGGCCGATAGAAATGATTGTTTTTTGTGACAAAGATTAATTTTTCAATGATTGCATCGTGGGAGTCATTGGAAGCTAAAGACTGACGTGATAAACGTGGTTTTTACAAGTGGATGGAAACTTAGTGTACAACTGTGGTTTGTGAGTCTCTCTTTAGACCACTTTAGAAATGCTGAGTCCAAATCCTCCACAGACAAGAAGCCTTTTCAGGATGTAAACACATCCTCAGAGGTCGACCTCTGACCCCTCATGCAGCCTTTACACAAACATGCTAAGCTAGTCAGAAGATCCTCCATGTGCAGTAGAAGATGGTGGACCCCTAAATAACACATAAAGACAGCAGCTCAGACGTCGGTGTGTTTCCACTCTGGGGTTAACGCTGCTGGTTGCTTCTGTCTGCAGGACTTTGGGAGAGGATGGACGTCGCGCTGTGATTTCTTTACAAACCTGCTGAAGAGAGGCTGTGAAAATCGCTTCATCGAGTTCCCCCACAGCAGAACCTCCATCCTGGAGAACCGGCCCCTGAGCTCGAAAGGCTCCGGGTGGACCCAGTACGACGTGGTCCAGATCATGCCTCAGAAGATCTCCCTCAGCCTGAGGCCAGGTAAGAACCGCTCAGAGCGATGGAGGACGAGGCTGCTGCAGCACAGCTAACGGGTGTTTCCTGCAGGAGGCCAGACGTGGTTCGGGCTGCAGGTCCGGCAGGTGGAGGACTACCCGGTGGACCTGTACTACCTGATGGACCTCTCTCTGTCCATGAAGGACGACCTGGACACCATCCGGAACCTGGGCACCAAGCTGGCCCAGGAGATGGGGAAGCTCACCAGCAACTTCAGGCTGGGTTTTGGCTCCTTCGTGGACAAAAACATGTCGCCGTTCTCCTACACGGCGGCCAAGTACCAGGAGAATCCCTGCAACGGGTGAGTAGAACCAAAACATCTAGAAGTGACACGATAAAAATGAAGTGATCAGTACAAGACTTAAAGAGAAATTCCACTTTAGTTTTTTCTTCTTTTTCTGGTTTCTGTAGAGGCTGGAAACATGGAAATAGTTCAATATATAGTTTGTGGAGACAAGGTTTTTATTTATTACCTCCACCAAGGAGGTTCTGTTTTAACCAGCGTTGGTTTGTTTGTTTGTTTGTGTTCAAAATAACTCAAAAAGTAATGGATGGATTTAGATGGAATTTTCAGGAAATGTGTGAAATGAGACAAGGAACAAATTATGATATTTAGGGACTGATCCGGATCACCGTCTGGATCCAGGATGTTTTTAATCTAAGGATACTTTGTCATTGGTAGATTGTGTTGGGGTGGACTGAAGCTGCTTGGTGGAGGTCTGGATCTCTGAGGGCTTTTCTACTTTTATTTTTATCTACCCAAAGTTGAAACTCTGTGCTGTTGGAAAGTGTTTTGAGTTTCTGACACTGGAGTTGGCAGGTCCTCGTACTAGAACCACGGTGGCATTCTAGAGCCTTGGCAGCGCTCGGCGGAGCTCGGCGGCGCTCGGCGGCGCTTGGCAGCGGCACGCAGGACTATTGGAATATCAAAATTATTATCCAAATCCCACCACAACCAACCAATATTCAGATATTCCTATATTGGGGACCAGCCCTAATATTCCGTCTGTAAAGCAGCTAAGCTACCATACTGTTGGTTAGCTAACTTAGCCACTCTAGGCTACTTGGAGCTACACCGTACTTGGCCTTAAGGTCAGCCTTATTCCATCTTGCTCAAATCTCCTGCTGCTTATTTCTTGTCACAAAGCTGTAAACTGGGACGTCTTGTTCAAACTAAGTAGTTGTTTTTCACATAAAGCTGTTTGTCCTCAAACGCAGCTGCAACAGAAGTCCTGTTTAGCAAAATCAAACCAGATTCTCCAGAGGAACATTTCTGGTTTTATCCTCCTTATTTTATCCATTGAGCATCCTCCAGTTAATCTGTTCAGGATAAAGAACCAACATATGTTTCTGTGTCCTGTCAGTGTTGATTTCACCAGACTACACCATGATACTCTGTCATTGGTAGATTGTGTTGGAGGTGGACTGAAGCTGCTTGGCGGAGGTCTGCGCTCTATGAGGGCTTTTCTAGTTCGTATTCTAACATCATTCTAACTGCGGCCTACTGACAGAAGACATCTCCTTTGTCATGGTTGTTCTGTTTCCATAAAGGTGCAGGACTTTATATTGCAAAGAAAAATGTGCTAAAAGTACCTGAAACACCCAGAAACTGTTCAGGATTCAGAGGCTTAAATGGAAGACTTGCATCGGCATCAGCCTGAAGGACGACTGGTGCTTAGCTTTAAAGGTTTAAAATGTAAAACCAGTCGTTCTGAAGGGTCAGGCTGACGTGGATAGTTGGTAAAAACAGGCTGAGCAGCGACTGAACAGAGCCGAGGTCAAACCGTTGTCATCTATCCTTCATTATCCTCGACACGCTCCACTGTCCCTCACATCCAGCCGGATCTAACCTAGATGGGAAGTGATGCGCGATGGTTGGGGGTGAGTCGCAGCAGGACGGCCTCACCTCCGGGGCAAACAGCACAGCCCCGTCCATTCTGCTGCCTCTCAGCGGGACGGATTCACTCTGCCTTATCACAACAGGAAACTCTCTCCCGCCGGTCTGCATGATTCATGAATGTGCAAAAATAGAGTTTGTGGTCGTAGACTGAATTATTAAATCAGGATTTCCTCGCAAAGCTGCTGAGCTCCACCTCACATCCAGCCTGGATGAAAATTAGAATATTATCATCAAAGCACCATCTGATGACATTTTTCTTTACTGTGAGCTCATTTTTCTCTGCAGCTTAAAGGCAGGATTCAGTCGAGTTTAGCTCCAGATCAGGAGCAGCTTGACGGTGGCCAAAACCCCAACATCATGTCTGACATTTCTGATCCCCACATGATAAACTGTAGTGAAATAGTTTTATCTGCATCTGCTATGTTCACTAATTTTCTCAGTTTGACCTGCATATCTGTGAGTTTTGAAGTTTCAAATGTCAAAGTTTCTCCATTAACCCTCACAACCCTGAGCGATTTGGTGTTTTTTGCTTCCTTTTTGCACATTTTCCTCACCATGGGCTCATTTTTCTGCAGTATAAAGCCCTGAACCTCCTTTATGATGATGCTTCTTAAACCAGGCAGGGTTGAGTTTGATTTCAGCTCCAGAGTTTGTCAGTTTTTGTTTGAAGTGGAGCTTGGCAGCGGCTTGTGGTGGATCTTGTTTGGTTGCAGCTCCAAGGTCTGATTTCCAGGTCATGAACGACAACCCAACACAATCTCCCAATGACAGAGTATCATTGTGTAGTCTGGTGAAATCAACACAGGACACAGAAATATATGTTGGTTCTTTATTCTGAACAGATTAACTGGAGGAAGCTCAATGGATAAAATAAGTAGGATAAAACCAGAAATGTTCCTCTGGAGAATCTGGTTTGGTTTTGCTAAACAGGACTTCTGTTGCAGCTGCGTTTGAGGACAAACAGCTCTATGTGAAAAACAACTACTTAGTTTGAACAAGACGTCCCAATTTACAGCTTCGTGACAAGAAATAAGCAGCAGGAGATTCGAGCAAGATGGAATAAGGCTGACCTTAAGGCCAAGTACGGTGTAGTTCCAAGTAGCCTAGAGTGGCTAAGTTAGCTAACCAACAGTATGCTAGCTTAGCTGCTTTACAAACCTAATATTAGGGCTGGTCCCCAATATAGGAATATCTGAATATTGGTTGGTTGTGGTGGTACTGGGATAATAATTTTGATATTTCAGTTAGTTCTCCCGCGCCGCCGCCGAGTGCTGCCGAGACTCTAGAACACCGCCGTGGTTCTAGTACGAGGACCTGCCAACTCTGGTGTCAGAAACTCAAAATGCTTTCCAACAGCACAGAGTTTCAACTTTGGGTAGATAAAAATAAAAGTAGAAAAGCCCTCAGAGATCCAGACCTCCACCAAGCAGCTTCAGTCCACCCCAACACAATCTTCCAATGACAAAATATCCTTAAATTAAAAACAAATCCTGGATCCAGACGGTGATCCGGATCAGTCCCAACATGTCAACATTTGTTCTTTGCCTCATTTCACACATTCCCTGAAAATTTCATCCAAATCCGTCCATGAGTTTTCCAGTTATTTTGAACACAAACAAACAAACAAACAAACAGACCAACGCCGGCAAAAACAGAACCTCCTTCGTGGAGGTGATGATGTTAAAGTACTAATAAATAAAGAATGTCGTCTCCACATACTACAGATATTTATCTATCTCCATGTTTCCAGCCTCTACAGACTCATCAGCTGTAGGAAGATGTTCCTCCATGCTGGATGTATCTTCAACTACTGTCTCCTCTGTTCACTGTTTCTGAGTCATGCTGCGTTTATTCTATTGATCCTGTCGCTTTGATTTTCCTCTCAGTCGCTCTGTGGAAACACTGCCTGCAGTTCAACCTGGAAACTTCTCTGTAGTTTTGTCATGTGGCTGCTGGTCACAGCCGAGTCCGTCGTGGCTTCACGGTTGCGTTCAGGAGCTCAGAATGTTTTGATTTTATAGAATCTGTTTACGACAAACCATTTATGTTTGATTTTTGAGGAAATATCTCGATTTAAAGCTTTACTTTCCCAAAGCGACCACAAGTCACACATGATGAGTTCAAGGACCGCTGGAAAGTTTAAAATCCACGTGTATGCAGTCTCTCTCTCTGATAAATGGTGTTATTTTGGTGATTTCTTTTAATGATAAAACACTTCTCAACCCCGCTGGTGGGTTTGATGCATGTAGGGTGGATCTTGTACAAATCAGGTTGTATAACATGGACAATCCTTTTTTAGAGGAAATGCCTCAGCAGACATATTTGTTGTCTGCTTACATACATAATGTCAGATATTTATCCTGACTGCTGCTTTGACTGTTGTCCTGATGTGACTTCATGAAGATCTAAAGTCTAACTCTCTGCGTCGCTGCACAGATACAAGCTGTTTCCAAACTGCGTCCCAACCTTCGGGTTCCGCCACATCCTCTCCCTGACGGACAAAGTGGACCGATTCAACGAGGAGGTGCAGAAGCAGATGGTTTCTCGCAACCGAGACGCTCCGGAGGGCGGCTTCGACGCCATCCTGCAGGCTGCAGTTTGTAAGGTGACAAAATGAGGTTTAATTACACCTTTTCTGATTGAGGCTCACATTCTTTCACTTTTAGATGGTCTCCTGAGAGTCTTTCCGTTTAAATGGACCCTGCAGCTCCCGGTTAGCTGAGGTGGAGGGGAAGCCTCCGTGACAATAGCCCGGCCTATTTGCTTGTTAATTAAAAGCTGCAGGGGGGACAGTAGGCAGGAAGTCCAGTCTGCTGCAGCTGGTTAAACATGAGGACGAGCTGCTCGCAGGCCCGGTCACATCCCGGCTTTCCTCTCCCACTTTAATTGTTTTCTAAAGGAAGAGACCGGCTCCCTCTGAGCAGCTGCTGCCTTGTAATTTACTGGAGTTGCACTGTTTCAAGCAGCGGCTGGCTGGAGGCAGAGCTGAAGGTCTGATAGGTTCATTCATTCATGCTGTAGGTGAAGTAGAACAGCGGCTGTGACGGGTAGGAGTAATGAAGGTGAAGCAAAAGGTTCTCACACAGGAACACTTCAGTACAAATGAAGGACTGGCACACCTTTCTGTTAATCTGATGGCATCGGAGTGTGTCGGCTTCATGTTTGACTGAACAACCTGCTCACCTCAACGTACAAGTTGCAACAGAAATCTAACAAGGTTAGACCGAGCAGCATTTCAGTTTCAACTAGAAAAAACCCTCAGAGAGTTCATACCTCCACCAAGGAGCTTCAGTCCACCCCCAACACAATCTCCCAATTCACATATTTTCTATGGAACGTTACAGATACAAATGTGATTACAGACAGTTCAAATGTCCTACCAACAATACGGCCTTCACCCCATCCGACCTAATGAACAGGCGCGGCCTCTAGCGCGGCAGCTCCTAACAGCCTCCCAGCTTCTTAGACAACCGGAGATAAGAATGCCGGCCCAACCGTGCGTATGTCGCTCAGGAAGGAAAGAGAACTCCGTCACTGTCGCTGTCTGTCGCGTGGAGACCCAAAATGTCATGTGGTCACAGGGGGTTACCCCAAAAACAAGAGTGCCCTCTGGTGGCTTTTAGAGTAAACCGCATTTAATTGTCCACCCGGTTACATCCTGGATCCAGACGGTGATCTGGATCAGTCCTAAAATCTCATCATTTCTTCCTTGTCCCATTTCACACATTTCCTGAAAATTTCATCCAAATCCATCCATGAGTTTTCCAGTTATTTTGCACACAAACAAACAAACCAACAAACAAACCCCGGCCATCACATAACCTCCTTGGTAGAGGTAATAATTCTGCATGAGGGTTAATCCGTCTTTAATCTCCAAACTTTAAAAACTACTTCTGCTCCAGCATTTCTAATTGGCTTTAAACTGTTTGGCGTCATAAACGTTGAATATTTCAAACTACATCTGTGACATTTTCGCAAATCTTTTCAGAGAGAACTTTTTCTCTGCTGTCCGTCGACTCACGTCCAGCAGGTTTTATCTCACGTTGAAATTTGAGGCTGTTTGAACGACAACATCTGAGAAACTATTAAAGATAAAAACCTGAAGTCTTCACTGTTATTTCTCGTCACGTCGCTGATTCAGAATCTGTTATATCCGACAAGCAGGTCAAACAATCCGTGACTGTGGGTGAGTTGAAATATCCTCTTTATCTAGACTTTAAGTAAAAAAACTCCAGGGATGTTTACTGGACTATATGTAGCTGTGTGTCCCAGTAATACAAAACTAAACATGTAGACAACTTTTAATTTGAAATAACTGACCACAGAAATAAAAGGAAGTTATTTTGGTTGAAGTTTAGTAACTGATTGAACAGGTTTGATGAGCTGTAGCACCAAAAATTACAGTATTAGCAGACAGTCTGATCCAAGTCGAACACAGGTCTAAATAAAGTACGACTAAGGAAATGTTTTTTTAAAATGTGGACTCTTTTTTTTTATTTTTTTGCCTCACTTTTAGTTTAAGGTGAGCTTTATCTTTATCAGCAGTTACAGATTCTGCCTTTAATCGCAGATCAGTTTTATTTTTATGGATATTTCAGTTTGTGAAATGAACCCTGAAGGTGTTTTGTGATCTTCAAACTGTATTTTCTGGTCACTGTGGCCGGTGTTGGTGCTGAAATGGGTAAAAATCCCTCCTGAAAACGAAGCAGGCGGCTTGTCTGTGCAGGTTTTATTCAGACGTGATGCCTCCAGATTAACCGCGACGTCTGAAAGTGGTATTAAACGCTTCCGTCTTCTCGGCACGTCCTCAATAACAGGAAACAATCAGCGGCCTGAGTCACACCTCGGAGCAGAGTTCAGCCCTTTAAAAACAAACGTTCTGTTCAGCCAAACGGCGGCTGCAGTGACGTTCTGATGGGAGTCCTCAGCTCCATTGTTCACTGTACAGGATGAATAAAGCACAATAGGCTGACAGTCACCACACTGGGTCCACATCATGCACCAGTCAGCACTCTGGCCAACGCTCGCTGTTGTTTCCTGTTGATAAAGGCCTTCACAGTGCAAACTGCAGAAAGTTCTGGCTCCGACTGTTTGTGTTTTCAGGCCTGTGGAAGGTGATAAAGTTTCCTTAATGAGGGTTTGATAAAATGATAAAATGACCATTCAGTAGCATTTAATAACATGCTGCTGCAGGGTTCCTCCATGCATTACCTTTGCTGTAAACCCAATCAGAAAGGCAAAGCATCGTTAGATTTTCCCCTCTTTGCACAAGCAAAAGCGTCTCCTGGTTCTGACCGAGCTGCTCCCTGTGAACAGGAGGAGATCGGCTGGAGGAAGGAGGCCTACCACCTGCTGGTGTTCGCCACGGACGACGTCCCCCACCTGGCTCTGGACGGCAGGTTGGGCGGCCTGGTCCAGCCTCACGACGGACGCTGCCACCTGAACGAGAAGAACGAGTACAGCGCCTCCACGCAGATGGTGAGAAGAGCCGCCTTCCTGTTCTCAGGCTCAGATACACAACAGAGATCAGGGTTTCCCAACAATCGGAGGTGAACATTTTCTGGTTTATGTCCTCGTCTCTTAGAGGAATATATTTGGGTTGTGAACAAAACGGGACACTTGAGGAAACAATGATCAATATGCTTCACCATTTTTATAGACCAGAAATCAACCGATTAACCCTCTGGACCATTTTTCACTGCAGTGTAAAGTCCTGCACCTCTATGGAAACAGAAAAGCCACGAGGAAGGAGAGATGACTCAGTCTGTGATTATTTATTATGTCTGCTGTTGACACAGTTATGACGACAGAAATCATTTACAAAGAAAAAAACAAAGTTGAATTGTTGATTTGGTGTTGCCAACGCTGGAGGAGTACTGTGACTCCACATACTAGATATTTTACAGTTTACTTTTTAGAGTAAATTTGTCAACGAGATGCAGAATTAAGTGATTTTGATTGGATGTCAAAAGTTGAAGTGTAGATTGAACTACCAGAAAGTTTCTGTCTGAGAGGTGGTGTCATTCTGCAGGTGTTTTTTTAGGTTTTGGTGTTCAGAGGGTTGATCAACTCTAAAAATAATCATCAGTTGCAGCTCTGGTTTCCTGCAGTGTCGCCTTTCAGAACCATTTCTGCAGTGAAGACCTTCCTCTGTGTGTTGTTTCAGAAAAATCGCTCAGAATATCTTTAAACTGAATTATTTAAGATCAGATCCTGTTGCAGCTCCAGTCCTCTTCGAAGCTCCAGACCTGAAACATTTCACCGTTGCTGAATAAAGCTCTGGTACTTTTCCGTGTTGAACTCACCTGTGAATGGACTCCAGTGGAATTTCCAGTGTTTGTTCACTGAGTGACTCAGACACGTCTGATCTGGTGGACCTGCTGCCTGCTTCCACTCCTCCATGTTCACCTTTTATGGCTTTCTGGCTCCACCTGGCTTTTATCCACAATAGATAAGTGGGTTTTTATGTCCGGTATCCTGGTGAAATCTGTCCTCTCTCTCTCTGAAGAGTGAACTTGGCTGAAGTTACAGGAGACATTTTTTAGATTCTTATTTAACCAGGCACCGTGAGCGGGAACACATGCTTATTAATGGCAGCAGCCTGTGCTGGTAATTGTCGAGGGAAGGGCCAATGCACACTTCCACACCTGGAGGCTGCCAGTAAAACCACACAGTTGTACTGCAGACTTGTTAATACACAGCTCCAGAACACGCTGAGGTACAAAGAGGTAAAAATATTTCCTTTTGCAGCCCTGGTCTTCAGTCTGAACCATCAGTTTTGATGGGAGATATAATGGCAGTTGGGAGTCAGTGGATTTGTGTTAAATTAAAACTGCACAAAGGGAGTCTTTGAGACATGATAAATTAATACAGTGTTGAAGCTCCCACAAGTCTAATGCTATAAAACTGATCAAAATCATGCGGACAGCACTGTGCTGCCAATGAAAAGGGAAATTAATGGATTTGTTACTCTGGTTTATTTCCCTCTTAAAGCAGGCTTTGCTTATTATACTAAATCTGACTACACCAGGACGTCCTCAAAAACTGAGTGACAGAGCAAGAAAGAGACTAGTGAGGGAAGCAACCATGACAACTATGACTCTGTGGTTTACAAGCTTCAGTGGCTGCTTATACAAGATCTGTTGTCTGTTCTTCATTAACTAAAGCTTTATGGAAGAGTGACACAGAGAAAGACTCTCTTGAAAAAAGCTCATATTGCATGGTGGTGGCAGCATCATGATGTGAAGCATGGCGATGGCAGCATTATAGTGTGAAGCATGGTGGTGGCAGCATCATGATGTGAAGCACGGTGGCGGCAGCATCACGATGTGAAGCATGGTGGTGGCAGCATCATGATGTGAAGCACGGTGGCGGCAGCATCACGATGTGAAGCATGGTGGCGGCAGCATCACGATGTGAAGCATGGTGGTGGCAGCATCACGATGTGAAGCATGGTGGTGGCAGCATCATGATGTGAAGCACGGTGGTGGCAGCATCATGATGTGAAGCACGGTGGCGGCAGCGTCACGATGTGAAGCATGGTGGTGGCAGCATCATGATGTGAAGCATGACGATGGCAGCATCATGATGTGAAGCATGGTGGTGGCAGCATTAGGTTGTGAAGCATGGTGGTGGCAGCATCATGACCTGAAGCATGGTGGTGGCAGCATTAGGTTGTGAAGCATGGTGGTGGCAGCATCATGATGTGAAGCATGGTGGTGGCAGCATCATGATGTGAAGCACGGTGGTGGCAGAATCATGATGTGAAGCACGGTGGTGGCAGCATCATGATGTGAAGCACGGTGGTGGCAGCATCATGATGTGAAGCACGGTGGTGGCAGCATCATGATGTGAAGCACGGTGGTGGCAGCATCATGACTTGAAGCACGGTGGTGGCAGCATCATGACGTGAAGCACGGTGGTGGCAGCATTATGATGTGAAGCATGGTGGTGGCAGCATTATTATATGAAGCATGGTGGTGGCAGCATCATGATGTTGAATGCGTCTCAGCAGCAGGCCCTAGAAGGCTTATATGTTTTACATATAGTAAGTTGTCCTTTGACAATGTGTAACTGTAAAAATACTCTGTTTTAGTGTATTTAAATCAGCTAAAAATATCATTATTTTACAGATATTTGTCTTTATATTCAGATTTTTTGCAGTTTGTGAATGTTAAAGTATTTCACCATTTTTTAAACATATATATTTTTTTAGTTTATTTTTGTTTGTTTAATTTCAGGACTGCTTAGTTCTTTTTGTGAAGTGGTCGTTTCACTGACAGTGTTTCCTCAGTGATCCACCAAACATTTCCCTCTGTGCCTCCTTTAATGTGCAGTCAGACCCTTCTACTGCTCTGTGGAGACGCTGACGGCTAGATGTATAAATATACACTGAAATCTAAACCTTGGTCTGGACTGACTCCAAAGAAAATGTTTGAAAGTGTGATCTGGAGCGTTTTATGTGTGACCCACGTGGTCGGCTCCTCTCTCAAAGTAGAAACCACGTCTCCTCTGGTGTCCAAAGTGCAAAGCAAACACAACAGAAGAACATCTTATCTAGTCTAAATACAGCCTGTGAGGACTGAACTCCATCCTTGTCTCTGCAGGATTATCCATCTCTGGCTCTTCTCGGTGAGAAACTGGCTGAAAACAACATCTTCCTTATCTTCGCGGTGACGAAGCGTCTCTACGTTATTTACAAGGTGCTTCATCTCTTTGAATCAAACATCACACGCTCCAGCTGTTCTTGGAAACCTAATCAATCTTTTATTTTCACGTCTTTAAAAAGGACTTCACCGCGCTCATACCGGGGACGACGGTGGAAATCCTGGACCAGGACTCCAAAAACGTCATCCAGCTGATCATCACGGCCTACAACGTGAGTAAAGAGCCTCTGTGCTGCTGACTGAGGCTTTCTTCTCGTCACAGAGGGTTTATAAAGACGACAGAACGAGGGGGTGGAAGCAGAGGAACGTCCTCCCATCACTGGGACTCCTAATGAGCCTCCAGCTGGATTTCTCATCCGGGTGCAGACGTCAGGATGTTTTTACAGCTGACTGTGTAACAAATTAGATGTTTTTACAGAGACGTTCTTCAAAAGGACAGAAGCTGTTAGCGGCTCGGTTCATTGGTTCATTGACAGACAGGCGACTGTTCCTGATAACTGAAGTCTGTTATCAAGCTGGAATTTGTTTGGAGTTAAATAAACATGTTCAGATGGTTCCACAGCACAACAGCAAAACTCAGTAGCGCTAAATTTCCGCTTGCATGAGGAGGTTTTTGACACTTTCCAAAAAGAGTTCATGAGCTTTGAGGTTTTCTTTAGCGGTTGGCTAACCACTGCTGCTTCTACTCTGTTAGTTGTAGCCTTCAGCACCACGCAGCTTAATGCCTTCATTCCAAAGCAGATAATTTGGCTCTATTATTAAATGTTTGTGGAATTTTAAAAGTAGCCTCGCTGTTAGGCTGTGTATTTAAATGTCGTTAGTGCTTCAGAGAAACTGTGGTGGGAGTTTTTCACTATTTTGTTACAGGTAAAGCTGATGTAGGCAGTAATGTTCTATATTACATCCACCAAAGTCAAGTGGTTTGAGTTCAAACTAGACTTATGCACCTGTTTTCAGAATTTAGAGGCTGCTTAGCTGTTTAGCCTGAGCCTGAACCAAGTTTAACAAATAAACCAGGCTTATTTCAGTTGATCTTACTTACTTTCAGGTTATTTTGGTTTTGCAAAGCAAATTAGGACATATCAGAGCTCAGTTATTCTTAAAATTGTAAGGCCAACGGTCTAGCCAGCCGTCAGGCCAACTGTCAGGCCAACGGTCAGGCTAACTATCAGGTCAAACATCAGGCCAACTGTTAGGCTAACTGTCAGGGCAACCGTCAGGTCAAACATCAGGCCAACTGTCAGGCAAACTGTCAGGGCAACCGTCAGGTCAAACATCAGGCCAACTGTCAGGGCAACCGTCAGGTCAACCGTCAGGTCAACTGTCAGGCTAACTATCAGGCCAACTGTCAGGCCAACTGTCAGGCCAACTGTCAGGCCAACCCTCAGGTCAAACATCAGGCCAACTGTCAGGGCAACCGTCAGGTCAACCGTCAGGTCAACCGTCAGGCCAACTGTCAGGCTAACTATCAGGCCAACTGTCAGGCCAACTGTCAGGCTAACTGTCAGTCCAACCCTCAGGGCAACCGTCAGGTCAACTGTCAGGCTAACTATCAGGCTAACTATCAGGCTAACTGTCAGTCCAACCGTCAGGTCAAACTTCAGGCCAACTGTCAGGGCAACCGTCAGGGCAACCGTCAGGTCAACCGTCAGGCCAACTGTCAGGCTAACTGTCAGTCCAACTGTCAGTCCAACTGTCAGTCCAACTGTCAGTCCAACTGTCAGGCTAACTGTCAGTCCAACCTTCAGACCAACCGTCAGGCCAACTGTCAGGCTAACTTTCAGGCTAAGCATCAGGCTAACCGTCAGGCTAACTGTCAGGCTAACTTTCAGGCTAAGCATCAGGCTAACCTTCAGGCTAACTGTCAGGCCAACTGTCAGGCTAACCGTCAGGCTAACCGTCAGGCTAACTTTCAGGCTAAGCATCAGGCTAACCATCAGGCTAACCGTCAGGCCACCTCTCAGGCTTGCTGCCGTATTCCGAGATAACCTGACAATAAGTCAGACTAACTGACATTCGGCTACATGTGGTTCAGAAAATATCACTAGTTCACTTCTGCAGTATCATTTATTTTATTAAAGTGCTCAGAGACGGGACTTTTAAAGATGGCTGAAATTTTCAGAGATTATTTGATCTACTTGTCTGATGACATGATGAAAAATAACAGGTTTCTATCTTTAACAGTTCCTGTGATAAACAACCTCCAACTGTAATGTAAAAAACAGTTAAAGTGGGTCAACAGACAATATTTAAGATTATCTTGGAGTGTATTTGATATGTCTCATGTAGTGTAAAAGTTCCAGAGATGGTTGAGCAGAAGTTGCTCTAAAAATCTGATGGTTTCTGAAGGTGATAGTTCTTCGATCTGATCCGTCTCCTCAGTGTTCAGAGTCCAGTCAGTCCTGCTGCTGTTGCTGCTCCACATTAGCTCAGCCTTTCCCTGAATGTTTTCCTGTGTGGGTGGCAGATTTTTCCTCGCCTCAGTCTGGAGAAGCTGCATGTTGTTTTCTCAGCAGCAGAAACTGGTGTCAGACTGAGGCCTGACATGCTCAGTGAGTGGGAGGGATCCTGAATGAAGCTTTGACTCACGGCCTCATTAACATTCCTGCTGCCACATTATATCCTCCGCTGCAGGCTGGTCGGCTTCGCTCTGCAGCAACCTGGTGGCTGCACAAAGCTGCTGCTCGCTGCGTTCACGGTCGGAAAAGTGCAAGGGCCTGGTTCGCTCCTGGCATCAGCTGCGTGTCGGTTAACGTGCATGAACGGCTGCGTGTTGCACAGATGCAGCTGGCATCCAGACAGCCGTGGTATTCCACATCCACACAACCTGCAGCCGGGCGGCTCTGTGGTCGCGCTGAGATTAGCTATAAAAATGTGCCTAACCAGAGAAACGTTTCACTCCTTTCCACTCCGGCAGAGTTGGAGGCAGGAAGGGACGGGAAGAGGTCGCTTTGAACGCTGGAAATGCGAAAATCTTCTGTCTGGTTTTAAAGACGCGTTTTCTAGAGAATAATTGATCAGCCAGAATCTTTAAAAACAAAGAAAACGTCTCTAATGTCCAACTTTGTGCAGATTTCTGTCAGGAAAATTAAACGAACCTAAACCTAAAAGTGAGCAAATCTCACTTTTAAATGTTTCATGTTGAAGTCAGTATGGAGAAAAATGGAAGGGGACGCATTGAAATGATCCTAATTAGTTTGGAGGAAAAGTTCTGTGACGAGGCTTGTTTAAAAAATAGACAACATCGGGCCGCCGTGTAGCTCGTTGAGTCAAGGCGTTACCATGTTGGCTGCAGGTCGCCAGCAGCGGTCGTGAGTTCGAGTCCGGCTCACGACCCTTTGCTGCGTGTCTCTGTCTCCTAAATACCCCCATTCACCCGTCTCTATCTCTGTCAATGAAAAAGCAAAATCTCTTTTTTTGCGTGTCTCATTTACAGATTTGCTGATAATAATTATAATAAATGCTTTAACAGATCTCATTAAAAACCAAAAATTTCTGAGCTCCTCGGCACAACCGTGAAGGTACGACGGACTCGGCTGTGAGCAGCAGTCGTGTGATTAAAAAGTCTCAGGTTGAACTGCAGGCAGTGTTTCCACAGAGAGACTGAGGGGAAAATCAAACCCACTGGATGAATAGAATAAATGCAGCACGGCTCAGAAACAGCAAACAGTAGTGGGAAGATGCACGAAATGAAATACTGTAAACAAGACGCAGAATGACGAGAAAAAGACACAGAACAACAAAAATAAGACACAAAATGAAAATAAACTGACACAAAACAACAGAAATGAGATAAAACTGTCTCTCAGAGTCCGTAGAGGCTGGAAACATGGACATAGTTGAGTATCTGCAGCATGTGGAGACGGCATGTTCTCCACTGTTGGTACCACCTTGTTAATTCTCCCCTTCTGACCTCGAGCTCCTCGTTCACACCTTCATCTTCTCCCGTCTAGATTCATGCAACTCAGTCAGTCGACCTTTAACCGCCTACAATTGGTCCAAAATTCAGCCGCCAGATTATCAACTCAAACCAGTCCTCGGTCCCACATCACACCAGTACTCACATCCCTACATTGACTTCCAATAAAATTCACTTCGAAATGCTTCTAATTCCGTTTAAAGCCCTGCATGACCTCACCCCCAGTTACATCTCTGACCTCCTAGCTCTATACTCAACCTCACGGCCGCTCCGTCCATCAAACCCTAACCTCCCATCCATCCCAGGTGACCGTGCCTTCGCCATCCTGCTCCAACCCCCATTCAACCAGATCATCAGATTCTATAGACCAGTGGTCCTCAACTGGTCCAGCCTCAGGACCCACTATGTCTCTATTATTTATGGTGGCGACCCAAATTTTTGAAGTTTGCTGTTCCTGTTAACAAATTAAGGTTTATTTGGGTGGAGTCTCAACACATTTTGATACAACTTAGGGAAATTTTGGCTTATTTTTTGCTAATTTTGGTATATTTGGACGCTTTTGCCAAGTTTTGGACATATTTTGGTCCATTTTGACAGATTCTGAGCACATTTTCGGATATTTTTGGGACATTTTAACATAAATTTCTCCAATAAACAGGCAGAGACAGATCTAAAGGTTAATAGTGAGCAACTACTGGTGTCACCACCACTAAATATCCTGCTACTGAAAGCAAACTCTGTCATAAGAAACACGTCCTTCAAAATAAAACACTTTACACCACTACTTTTTTGCTTCTGCGACCCTCTAAAAATGGCTTCGCGACCCACTTTTGGGTCCCGACCCACCAGTTGAGAACCACTGCTATAGACGGCTTCAAGCAGCTGATAAAAACTCACCTGTACAGACGAGCCTTTAGCTAAACCAGTAAAGTGTAGTGTTGTACGGCTGTCTGTTCTGTTGGTCATGTGTCTGTTGGGATATTTATGTGTTGAATCAGAAAGTTTTCTATCTGGATGCTGAATTTGCTTCCTTGTTCTTGCTGTCGACACTCATTTGTTCGTATTTGTTTTTCTTGTGAAGCCCTTTGTGACCCCGTGTTTTAAAAGCGCCACATAAATGAAGATTTACTAACTTACTTCCAGTTTCTTTCACTTCTTGTGCAGCAAATCATCAAAGAAAGTCTCAGTTGGTTCTTTCTTTTCCTGGCTTCTGTCTTTGTAACGGAGTCAAACTGCACAGAAGACACATTTTGCAGAACCTGAGCCAACAGTGAGGGCTGGAGGCCTCGTGTTGTAGGTTCAGGATACTGGGAAGTGCTTTTGTGCACATTAGAGACAAGATTTGTTTACCAGACAAGAAAAGGAAGCTGGTCTAAGCCCTGATTTATGTCTCCTGGTTCTCTGCAGAACATCCGCTCTAAGGTGGAGCTGTCGGTGTGGGACCACCCCGAGGACCTCAGCCTCTCCTTCACCGCCACCTGCCAGGACGGCCAGCCGCTGCCGGGCCTCAAGAAGTGTGCCGACCTGAAGATCGGAGACACGGTGAGTCCCTGTTTACTTCAGCTCGTAAATCTTTGATGAACTCTGAGTGTTTCAGCAGCTCTGCTCACCTCCTCTGTTCTATTCTCAGAGGCCTCAGGAGCTCAGAGACGTAATTTACTGTGTTTACCTTCTTTAGGTTTCCATAATTACACGTGTGCCTGTTTGCTTCAACCTCTGAGCTGCTCGCTTTAGAGAACCGTCCTCAAAAAGACATTCTTTGTACTTTCCTATGAGTGATGCTGCTGTTGTGTGTAAATATCTTTGGTTGTAGTACTAACAGTGCATAAAAATACTGCCTTCTCCAGACGTTTTTTCCCAACAGACCGCAGCCTCACTGCA